>PISX010003162.1:94707-143582 GCA_004024625.1 Mellivora capensis | reverse complement strand
TGCCCAGATTTATACCAGGATTAAAAGAACTTTTCCATTTCCAGATTATAAATAAATTATAAATAAATTCAACTATATTTTAATCTGGAACTGTTATTTTGAATAGTTTCAAGCAAGGAGATGATATGGTTTGATTTTTATTTTAAGAGCTCATGTTTGGTTTTGTGTGATGTGTGGACCTGCGGAGAGCAGGAGTGGATGTGGAGAGAGAGACTCGCTGTGTGGCAGGTGGGTGGAAGGAGGTGGCGAGGGCTGGCTTAACGTGGTACCCGGGGAGCTCTAGGGAAGTGTACAGTGGCAAGATATTTTGGAGATTGTGTTGCTAGGACTTGCTAATGTCCTGGATGTGGGGGCCGCAGGACAGGGAAGAATCAGGACTGACTCCTGGGTGTTTCGTCTTCTGCGGTTGGCGGATGTCATGTTACTCACTGGAATGAAGACAGCTGGTGTTGGCAGCAAGGGTGCTCTGTGAGAGAAAATCTGGTTCTAGTTTAGACATGTAACTTGTGACATCTCTGGGAGACATCAGGTTGTAGCTGTTCACTGGTAGGTGGGTAACGGAGTAGATCAGTCAGGAGCTCAGACACAAGGTGTCACTTGGGTGGTGTTTTAGTCACTGAGATCAAGCGGAGAGGAATCAGAGTCAGAAACTCTGCTTTAGGTGGGGTTAAAAGAGAAAGAGCCAACAAAAGAGTGTGGGAAAGAACAGCTAGAAAGAAGAGAAACTCCCAGATAGAATGGTATTGCTAAAGCCAAGAGAGGGGATTCTATGAAGGAGGGAGGGAGAAGTCAAGCTCACAAGGTGCTGGTGAGAGGAGGAGTATATGAGGACTGGATTTGGCCTATGAGCCTTGCTGGTGATCTTCATGGAAACTCCCAGTGGGATTTTGAGCAGAAGCTAGTGTGGATGGATTAAACTGAATGGTGAACACATATTGATTACATTATTCTGCATTGTCCAACACTTACCACGTCCTCAACGGTACCCTGTCATCTTCATTTACAGGAATAATCTCATTATGATCATTGCCATATTATGTCTTTATTAGGACCCTGGTTCCCTCTTGTCTTCTCGTTCCCACACTCAGATTCTCATAAGCACCTGTGTATCTCCTATTACATTCTCTCCTGTCTCCTCAACTCCTGAAATCCTTCCACTGTGCCCTCTCAAAATCACAGTCCATTAATGACAAACATTTGTATATATTAATCATTTCTCTGAACACCCTGCTCTCTCCTTCCTGCTCTAACTGAAATCCCCAGAGGGTCCTGATTTCCCTACAGGGACCCTCACTGGTGCTGGTGTTCACCCCCATGACCCCCGCAGGCTTGGAGATGGGAGGGGAGCCCCGTGTGTCCTCCATTGCTATTTTCAGACAACAGTCTCTCTTCCTCTTCTAAAATTCTGTCTCTGACTCTCATGATTGTGTTACCCAGTACCATTCATCGTTCCTGTTATCTTCCTTCCCCTGAAGCCTTTTCCCTACTTCTCCCCCGCCCCCAACCATTTTAGCTCCTGCCAAATTAGAACGCTTTCATGTGGCTCATCAGAACTGTTGGTTTTTTCCATATTTTAAAAATACCTGCACACTCATTTCTTGAGGTTGTCTTCTCCAAGGTTCTGGCCCTGTACTCAAGCAGCACATGTCTCTGGCACATAACCTGGATCTCTTAATAGCGGTCCCTGCAACCCCTCCGTCATTTCTCTTTCCACCTCATTGCTTAGTACTCCAATTTCAGTTAGCTCCACTAGGGTCACCAATCTACTGCTGGACTTTTACCTCCTTTTCATTGACCTTCATCCCCTTGATATCCTCCCCCTGCCATTCCCCAGCTGACATCTTATGCTTAATTATTATAGTCACTCCCTTGTATGGTCTTTAATTCCCTCAAACCTTTTGTTAAACTCATATCCATGAACCCCAAGCATTCTCTCAGTATGGCTTGACACTTTGTTTTCAGTCATTTTCACACCCGTTAGGCAATTATTTCAGACTTTTTCTCTCCTTAAACATCCAATGTCACCTTCCCCAAACTAATCTCAGCTTACAAAATTTTCTATTTCACTGAAAAATGAAAGCGCTCAGACAGGATTTTACACGGATTACCATTCCCACATCTCTCAACTCAACCTGGTCTACATTTTCTGCTCTCTCCCTCGTACCTATTCATCGTCAGATTGAAGATCAATCTTGCTGTTTGCTCACTACTCTCTTCCCTCAGCCCTCTTGCCTACTCAGAGGTGTTGCTCCAACGACTCACCTTCTCTCCTACGTGAGCAGCTGTGTCTCTGCATGGGGACGTTCTCACCAGCATGCACACGTGTTGTTATTTCTCCTTTCACAGAAACATAGAGAAGGAAATGAGACAAAACTCCCTTCCAGACTTACTTACTTACATCCGCTCTTCAGGGACACCTCACGAGAACTGTTTGCACTCATGATTTCCACTATTTTCAGTTATTCTCTTTGTCTCCTAAACCAATTTCAAGTACGCTTTCACCTTCACTAGCTCACCTAAACTACTCTCGTCAGGGTCGCCAGTGACCTTCCTGTGGCTGATTTCAGTAGCCCATTCTCCGTTCTCGTCATGGCTGAATTTTTATCAGCACTTGGAATTGCTCACTCTGTTCTGCTTTGTGTATTTTCTTCCTTTGAACTCCGGCACACTGCACTATCCTGGTTTTCTTCCTATTTCGCAAGTCCCTTCTTTATAGCCTTTGGGGATCATCCTTTTCTCCTTCACCTCCTGATGTTGAACTATTCCATGCCTCAGTCCTTTGTTCTCGTTATTTTCCTGTATGTATGGACTCCTTTGGAGATCACTTGATGACAATGATTTCCAACTGCATATCTCCAGTCTAGACCTCCCAAGCTCCAAAGGTATGTATCCAACTACCAACTTGCCATGTTCACTAAGAGACCGCCAATTCAGTATGTCCCCAAACTGAACTCATTGCCCTCCCCAAGCTGCTCCACCTACAACACTCCTCGTTTCAGCTGGTGGCAACATTATTTTGTTCATGCAGCTGCTCATCCCAGATACAGTTTTTTAATGATTCTTTCCCCCCACTTAGTCCCCATATCCAATCTCTCAGATCCAATTCTACCTTCAAAATACATGCAAGATCAGACCATATCTCACTATCCCTAGTGCTATTATCTTTGTGTTTCTGCAGAGCCTCCTAACAGATCTGTTTCCTTTCTTCCCAGTGTCCCCCAATCCATTCTGAACACAGAAACCAAAGTAACACTTACCAGTGTTAGTCAGATTGTGTCACTCCTATGCTCAAAGACATGCAGTGACCCTTTCTGTCACCACTTTTTCTTATATCTTCCAAGACCCTACACGATCTGCACACCCAACTACCCCTCTTCCTTTTTGTTGTCCTTTCCCTATTTATTGGCATTCAGCTCAGACTAGCCAAAATGGCTTCTCTGATGTTCCTTGAACTTCCAGACATGGCTAAATCTCTCACTTCCTTCACGTTTTTGTTGAATATCAATAAAGCCTACCACAACCACCCTATTAAAAATGACAACCCCCTCATCTTACTGTCCCTTTCATCCTACTCTATGTTTTCTCCCCCCATTACACTCAACACATTCTAACCTGCCACGTATAGTTACTTACCTCTTTATTTTAACTGTAATTTATTCTTTCTTCCTGTTAGAATATAACGTCCAAAAGCATTTTAGTTCTTTGTTGGCTCTCAAGTAGGTAACTAGTGCCTAGAACATTGCCAGTACTACTCAATACATATTTTTAATACATATTTTTGAATGATTGAATATTATTTTTGAGAATGAAAAAATTGCTCCAAAGTTACTAGTCAGTGGCACCATCAGGGTCCCATCCTGGTAGTCAGGTACTGGAGGCCAAACTCTTTCTTAATCGGCCAATTTCACTTCCTTTCAAAGCCTGCATGAGACAGAGTAGGTGTTGCATGTACAAAGGCAAAGGAAATTGGATCAGACATTTATTACTCTGTAAGACATGACCAAATGGGCCTACTTATCATTCATAAAATCTCTAAAATCTATTAGATTCTCTAGGGTCTGTTTGCTGAGATCAATACTACAAGCCACATTATTAAAGAATTATGATGGCAAAATTGAGTGCTTGAGTGCTTTTGGTATACAGCCAAAGATACAGGCAAGTGAAGCCAAAAGAAGACTTACTGCCCCCTTTTAATCTTGTGATTGGTTACATGTGATCAGTGAATGTGAGTTCTTCCTAAAATATTTTGTTAACTGGAAAGGGAGAAAAACACATAGTATCCAAGATTGTGAATCTGTGATTAAACTCCCCCAGGTGGCTCAGGAAGGTTGTGTAGACCAGACAGTCCTTTTCTCTACTCCCCTTTGAAGTGGTGAGGCTGGTGGCAATGATGAGGACAACTCTCATACCAGTGAAGGAACGATTCGGTTCTGCCTTTTAGTCAGATACCTAGATAAACTGGAATATTTAAGTATTTCTCAATGCCAAGAGAGACTGTTTTCTTTCACACGGTCCTTGTAGATTAGACAGTGATTTGTTATTTTAGAAACAAATTTAGCGACGCTTTTGAAATGGAAAACTTTTTCAAGTCAATCCCTAAGGTTCTAATCCCTATTCTTCTAACAGCGTGGGTGTGTACATCCATGTGTGATGGAGAATGTGGCATGAGGGTGGGTGGTATTTGTTGTGTGTCAGATACACTTGCTATCACCCCTTTCCCAAAATGCCTCATAATCCACTAATTAATATTTATGAATTTCTGTGTTCCGCTGTGGGTAAATTTTCTGTAGTCCTTCACAACATACTTGCCTTTAATGAGATATTCGCCTAGCTGAAGGGCTGGCTGGAAGGCTGTGTGTGTGTGTGTGTGTGTGTGTGTGTGTGTAAGAGACATTGAAGCTCATGCTTGGAACTTACAACACTTCAGGGAGAGGAAATCTGGATGGAGCCCTATAAAAATCACCCTGGAATTATCTGGTGGTGTTGGAGAGTGCCAGTGATGGAAGGTTCTAGAGTTTTGGATGTGGGAAAAGAAGGAAGAAAAGCTGTTTAATAAATATGTGTTGAATAAATAGATTGTGTATCAATAAAAGAATGAGTGAATTAGATATTCTCTGAGTCCAGAGGATGATAACAAAATTATCTGGCACTGGGGCGCCTGGGTGGCTCAGTGGGTTGAGGCCTCTGCCTTCGGCTCAGGTCATGATCCCAGGGTCCTGGGATCGAGCCCCGCATCGGGCTCTCTGCTCAGCGGGGAGCCTGCTTCCTCCTCCTCTCTCCCTGCCTGCCTCTCTGCCTGCTTGTGATCTCTGTCAAATAAATAAGTCTTAAAAAAAAAATTATCTGGCACATTTCATAAGATGTTTATGGGTGTATATTTCAGAGATCACTGGTAATCTGTGAGTCTCTTTCTGGGATTGAGCAGAGCATTTTCAAAAGAAGTGGTTTGGCCTTTATTCTTCACCCTCAAATCTACAGAAACTATTTTACTTGTTCTAATGGCTTTTCCCTTAAAAGAATTTCTCTTCGTTAATGTTTTCAGACTTTTCCTTCTTCCTGATTGTGAGTCAGAAAGATCAGATGGCCAAGACCTAACAATTTTAAGTTGACCTTCCTTGCAGGCAGAAGATAGAAAAGAAGATGACTTCTAAAGCTCCCACTCTCTCTAGGTTTTAGAGTTGTTCCTTGTCTTGATCAAAGGTGATCTGTGGCTCTGAAGCTAAAATATAGAATAAAGTAGTGGTCATTCCTTTCTTGATGTGGAAATTTTAAAAAGATGCTCCTAATTGTTTATATTTATTGTGGCTTTCTCTCTCTATATATATGTATATATTTATTATATATTATAAGTACTATAATAATGTAATTTTAGAGAAGAGAGGGTAGTAAGGATATTCAATTCTCAATTTTATATATAGTAATATATATTTATAATTCTTATATACAGTATATATTATATATAATAAAAATATATAGAACATATTATATATTTATATTATCAATTGTATATAACATAATGTATCATTATAATACATATAATTATATATAATATATAATAAATATATATAGAAATAATATTATAAGTATATATATACTTATATATATTCTAAAATACCTCCAAATCCACTAATTGATATTTAAGAATTCATATATATTATGTATGTGTGTGTGTATGTGTGAAAATATATATTTTTTAACCTTTGGTATTCTATTGGAAGAGGCAGAGGGGATAAATTTTTAAGGTTTGTTCCTGAAGAAAACAAAGGCCAGGGCTTAGTTTTTCACTTTGCAAACCTCCAAAGCTGAGGTTTATCTTAGAATATTCATGAGGTTGTGTCTGGTTATACCACATTTTGAATAATTTGAGGGTCTTGCTATGGGTAAAACTAAGGGGAAGACTTGCACCTGAATAGAACTCCATCAAATTCTGAGAACTCTACCATGGTTCTTTTTCAGAGATGACTGCATTCAGAATTTTCCTGACTCCAAAACAGCAGAACTATATTTCAGTCTTAGATATTAATACCCCTGCTTCTTAAATAAGGCAGGCTTCAGTTTAAATTTGAAGATGTTTCAATCTGTTTTATGAAACATCTTGACAAAAGGGTATATTAGGGTTTTCAGGGAAACAGAACCAATGGGGTGTGGGGTGTGTGTGTGTGTGTGTGTGTGTGTAAAGAGATTTGTTTTAAAGAATTCACTCATGCCATTATGGAGGCTATTAAGTCCCAAGATCCACAGTTGGCAAGCTGAGACTCAGCAGAGCTGTTGTGGTGTTTTGGTCTAAAACGGGCAAGTTTGAGACACAGGAAGAATGGATGTCACATTTGAAGTCGGTAGGCAGAAACAAAACAAAACAAAACAGTGTCCCAGCTGGAACACAGTCAGGCAGGACAAATTCTTTCTTTGTTGAGGGGTGGGGGTGGGGGTAAGGGTTAGCTGTTCTATTCAGCCCTTCACCTGATTGGATGAGACCCACCTACATCAGGAAAGGCAATCTGCTTGCTTAGTTCATCAATTTAAATGTTAACCTCATCTAAAAACACCTTTACAGAAACATTCAGAATAATGTTTGACTCAATACCTGGGCATTCAGTGGTCCCAATTTGACACCCATACACCTCTTCTTAAGCCATCCTTAATCTCCAGGTGCAGATAATAGCAAGGTTATAATTCTGCCTAACACGATACAACAGGCCTGCATACGGGCAGAATATTAGGGACTGAATGTATGCGTCCCCCTCAAATCCATACATTAAATCCCAGATCGCCAGGGTGGCTGTATTTGAAAATGGGACTTTGAAGGAAGTAATTAGGTTAAATGAGGTCCTACAGGTGAGGCCCTCATCCTGTAGGGTTAGTGTCTTTAGAAGGAGCAGTCCTGGACTGCTGTGTTGAGCGCTCTCTCCCCCAGTGTGCACGAACCAAAGAAAGGTTGTAAGAGCACACAGCAGGAAGGTTACCTTCCCCGAGCTAGGAAGCAGCCCTCGCTAGAAGCCACAGAGGCCAAAACCTTGACCACGGACTGCCAGCCTCTGGAACTGTAAGAAAATAAACTTCTGTTTAAGCTACCCAGTCTGTGGTATTTGGTTGTGGCAGCCTGAGCAGACGAAGACACAGGGGAATTTGTGGACAGAGGAAATCTATTCCTTCAGGTTTCTTGATATCGAAGATTTTTTTTTTTAAAGATCACAGTCCCTGCCGGTTTTATGACACATCAGGAAATGATGAAAGTCATTACAGAACAGCAGTGAGGGATCGAGAAATCCTTTCTGAGCAAGTGTTAACGTCTGTACTTTGAACAAAATAGTAAGTTACAAACACTTCTTGGGTAAATGAGTGAATCATTTGAAATGAATATTGAACATTTATAAATAAAGTAATTCACATAAAAGCATTAAAAGTTATCTTCAGGGGTACCTGGGTGGCTCAGTGGGTTAAGCCTCTGCCTTCAGCTCAGGTCATGATCTCAGGATTGATCGAGCCCCACATAGGGCTCTCTGCTCAGCGGGGAGCCTGCTTCCCCCCCCTCACCTCTCTGCCTGCCTCTCTGCCTACTTGTGATCTCTGTCTGTCAAATAAATAAATAAAATCTTTAAAAAAAAAGTTATCTTCACATGGATATTTCTTACATTGCTCTAAATAAGGATACAGCAGAAATAACCTCAGTTGTCTACCAGAAGAGGGGAATTACATAATTTATCATTCATCTTTTTGGTGAAATCTTATGTGATAACCAGATATGATGATTATGAAACCCACTTGGAAAAATGGTTATCCTGTATATTAAAGAATAAGATAAAATGTATTCTGCTATACTATACTTACTTAAAATTATGCATGGATATGGACAAAACCTCTCTATTTGCTTTATAGTAATTTTATATTAGCACTGCTTTTACAATAATGTTTAAAAGAATATTTATTTAATGGCCAAAGGGCCCCTGAGCTGCCCAAGTCTGTCACACTCTACAGCCTGTCCTTTTTCATCTTTGCTGGGCTTATGGATCCTGATGCCTGATGGGTCAGATGGCGACCATCCATCAGAGAGAACTGGGCTTCCCATCCATTTGAGTCACACTAAGTATTTGGTTACCTGTTTTTCTCTCTGTAAATCATCCTTATTAAGCACTTTCTCTAAAGAGCACAGCTTTCCTTTTTCCCTTTGCAGAAGCACATGTTACATTGAAGAAGAAGGAATGAAGATTAAAATGGTTAAGTTATCCAGCAGGGAGAAAACTTCAAAAAGTTGAACTGACATTTGGAATCATCATCCTTGTTGAAGGAACAATAGTCAACTTTAGCATTAGATTATTGCTTCTTCTTCTTTTTCTTTTTCAAAAATTTTATTTATTTATTTGACACAGAGAGAAAGGGAGAGCACAAGCAGGGAGAGCAGCAGAGGGATAGAGAACAACAAAGGGAGAAGGAGTAGCAGAAGGAGAGGGAGAAGCAGGCTCCTCGCTGAGCAAGGAGCCTGACATGGGGCTTGATTGCAGAACCCTGGGATCATGACCTGAGCCAAAGGCACACACTTAACCCACTGAGCCACCCAGGTGCCACTAGATTATTGCTTCTTCACACACAATCCTTCTCTATTCACGCAGTTTCATTTAAGTACTTCTAAATGGCTCAACACATTCTTTGAGTTTATAGACTGGAATATTTAAAAGGGCTTGACATATCTTTTATGGTCATTCCAGACCCTTCCTACATGACTTTTGTGATTATCTTACCCAAGAGGTGATTTGGTTCCTAACATTGGCTTCAGGCCACCAGGGCCACAGGGATCTGTGAGATAAAGTTTAGGGACGTGTGCTGGTCTCACGGGACACGGGGCTGGGGTTGGAGGTTATGGAGGACAGGACTGGACCGGTAACATGAACGCAGATAGTGTAGTGTGCCAAGTACACGTGAAGCTTAGAGTCTTTAATATTTGTTTTATGTCACCAGAAAATATTCTGTATGCCTAGCAAGGAGGCTGGAAAGTCCCAAAGGAAAAGGACAAGAATTTTAGGTCTCAGCACTGCGAATTTTCATAATTTCCATAACATATTGGTCATTTTCATAGGTTTTTACTTTTTTTTTTTTTTTTTGCAAAATTTCCTAATTGGGAACAATCTCCTTCAGATAGTCTGACTTTTCTCTGTCTGACATTAAGAAGGGGAAGGGAATTCTCTGATACTGATGTTTCCTGGACCTCCGGGGCACCGCAGCTCACTCAGTTGAACTTTCCGAGCATTCACTGAAGATCCCTGATAGACGGTCGCCAGGTGCTAATAGACGCCAGGAAGGAATGGATAAAAATCCCCCTTTAGTGGAGCATGGATTTCCTAGATAATGAAATTTAATCCTCGAAACGGGCTCAGTAGGTGATCATGACTATCTACATTTTTCTAAAGAGGAAACCAAGGCTGTGAGAGGTTAAGGGCCCTGTAGCAAGCTCATGTAACTGGGAGAGCCGGGATTCTGTCCCCAGTCAGCCGGAACTGGGGGGTCTTTCCTGCAGCTGGCCTGCACGAGAGTTTCCCATACCCGAAATGGTGAAGACAGGTATGGATGGCCTTTCCCAAAGCAGCGAAAACAACAAAGATCAATGAGCTCAGGCCCCAGCACAAGGAGCCCCGCTGGAGCTGGGGACACAGCAGTGATGGGCATGACCCACAGGACGAGACTGCAGCGGGGCGGGCGAGATGCAGACAATAAGCAAATGAACACGTGTGTTTGCCATCATGTGTATAGCATGTATATATCATGTGTATGATATGCGATGGAATTTCAGGTAGTGATGAAGGCTTACTTAAAAATAAGGAAGGTACAGCAACATTCACGGACGTGGCGGGAGAGTTTTTAATGTGTGGTGGAAACAGAAGACCTCTCTAGGAAGGACGCGTCTGGGCAGAGGCCTGGATGAAGTAGGAGACAGGCTATGAAATTGCAGGGGCAGGGGGAAGGGCACCAGGTAGAAGAGATGAGGCTGTGAGGGGTGAACTAACTTCCCATGTTTAAGGACCGGCATGGAGGGGAGAGTTGCTTGAGAGCAGCGAGTAGGGCTTTGGGGAGGCCGGTGGAGGAGAAGGTTAAAGCACCTTCCCTCTATCTTAGGCTGATCCTGACTTGTGCATTAGGAGCTTTGAGTTCTATTCTAAGTGTAAGGGGAATCCAAAACAGAGCTTTAAGCAGAAGAATTATGTTATTTATATCCTACAAAGGGATCTTCTAATGAAGGGATTTTTTCATCAGAAACTCCGACCAGTTGCAACTGGTTCCTTGCTAGATAACTGAGTCCTTTCCCAAACTGCCTCCTAGAATAATTTGGAGGCATCCAATCTCAAAAGCTTTTTGAGGGTTTGATAGAAGGAAACATGACTAAAGGATTGAACAAGAAACTTCCTGAAGAGGAAAGTTTGAAGACCTTTTTTCCTGCTTTATTGTGACACAGTTGCCAAATATCACTGTGAAAGTGTAAGGGATACATAGTGTTGATTTTATACACTTGTACGTGGCAAAATCTTACCACTGCAGCCTTAGCTAACATCTCCATGGCATCACATAATTACTCTTTCTTTTTTGTGGTGAGAACATTGAAGATGTACCTCTTAGTAATTTTCAAGTATATGACACAGTATTACTAACTCTAATGGCCGGGCTGTACACTAGCTCCCCAGAACTTGTTCATCTTCGAACTGGTATGTTCTACCCTTTGTCCAGTATCCCTCCATTTCCCTTCCCTTCCCAGCCACCGGTAGCCACCTCTCTGTTCTCTGTCTCTATGATTTTGGTTTTTTTAGACTCCACATAGAAGTGATGCCATATGGTGTGTGTGTGTGTGTGTGTGTGTGTGTGTGTGTGTTTTCTCTGCCTGACTTATTTCATTGGCATAATCTACCCAAGGTCCACTTACTTATATGGTTGCAAATGGCAGGATGTCTTGTTTCTTGTGTCTCTTGTCACACTACATCTTTATCCATTCATGCATTGATGGACATGTCAATTGTTTCCACAAATGTCTGTGAAAAACCTTGCAAAGGCTTTATGTTTTTATTTCAATGAAAATGGAAGCAGGTTTCTGTAGGAGCATCTGTGGATAGGCACGAAAGGGAGGCCAGAATGTGTGCTGGGTTTGGCCCTGTGGTGGGACTCCTTGGAGAGAGAGCTCTAGGTAGATGCTACAGAAGCATCTCTTGTAGCAAAGATCTCTGAGACATGGGGTTGTAATCTCTGCTTCTGCCCAGATGGGCAGCCTTTGCACCTAGCTCTGGAGAACTTGGTGAACACAAATGTGGACACTCTTAGGGCACTCTCCAGAAGGCGGAGGCATTGCCAGACTTGGATGGGGCAATTTCTAATGACGATGATGATGATTCATGTGCTCTCACCTGGAGGCCAGCAGGTGGGTGAGACCTGGAAACTTTTTTTTTTAAAGATTTTTATTTTATTTATTTGCAGACAGAGATTACAAGTGGGCAGAGAGGCAGGCAGAGAGAGAGAGAGAGAGAGAGAAGAGGAAGCAGGCTCCCCGCTGAGCAGAGAGACCGATGCGGGACTCCATCCCAGGACCCTGAGATCATGACCTGAGCCGAAGGCAGAGGCTTTAACCCACTGAGCCACCCAGGCGCCCGAGACCTGGAAACTTTTAAGCACAAGTCAGATATAGCCTGGATTCCACTTTAATTGTAAGGTTAGATGCTTGCTAAATAAGACTTCTATCGGCAGTGTGTTAGGGAGGGGCCAGGCCACAGAGCTGCGTTAGACACCCACACCAGTTTTCAGAGCTATCCCGATGGCGGAAACTTGAAAATGTGGAGGCAAAAAAACCTTCCTTAGAACCAGGGAAATCAGGCATGTAAGATGGGCTAATTATGATGTGGTATACCAAATATAATGGAATATTTTACTTGTATCACTTGTAACAAAAGCTTTGGAGTCAAAGAGACCCCAGTTTGTCTCTTGGCTCTTCAAATGCCGTAAGTTACTGGAAGATTTGGTTAAGCTCCCTGCACCTCGATTTCCTTTTTGGTAAACTGAGATAATAATGATTAATTGAGCATCAGAAGAGAGAATTCTTGTAAAGCACTTAGCATACTAAATGGCACACAGTAAGGGCCCTAGACTGTTGCGATTCATTACAAGAAATATTATGTGTGGTCTCTGTTTCTGGCACAGAGCACCTAAAACCTTTGGCATTTCCTAAGTAATGAGAGCAATAAAGATGTCTTTTGTTATGTTAATTAGGGAACTTTTGGACCCACCCCCCCCAGGTTAAGGGTGGGGCTGGTTGCCAGGAAAACCAACCACGTGATTAGAGGGTTGAAACTTTCTGCTTCAACCCTCCTTCCAACCTCCAGACGGGAGAGGGGGGAGGTTGAATCCATTGATTTAATCAATCATAGGTATGTAATGAAGGCTCCGTAAAAACCCCAAAGGGCTTGGTTCGGAGAGCTTTTGGGTGGATGAGCTTGCAGAACTTTGGAGGGAAGTGGTGTACCTGGGGATTTCTCCTTTCTCCAGACCCTGCCCTATGCCTCATACCTCTGACTGCTTCTGAGATATCAGCCTTTCAGTATAAACTGGTGGCCGAGTACTGAAGTAGAATGTTTCTCTGAGTTCTGTGAGCTGCTCTAGCAAGTTAAATGAACCCAAGGAGGGGATGGTGAGAACCTCTGACATATAGCCAGTCTGCCACGTACCAACCTAGACCGGCGGCTGGCATCTGAAGTCCGGGGTGGGGGTTGTGGGAACCCCCAATCTACAGCCACGTGGTCAGAAGCACGGGGGCCGGCGTGGGCTTGGAACTGGTATCTGAAGTGGCGGAGTGAGTCCTTCACCTGTGGAACCCGCCGCTCTCTCTGCAGGTGGATAATGTCAGAACGAGTTGAATTCTCCTTGAACGCCCTTCTGGTCTCCCTGCCTCGTTGGCTGGCAAGATGGACACCTCGCCGCCCCCTCCTTATCCCCACCTCCACACTGGAATCCAGCCCAGGACCCAAAAGAGGTAAAAAATGGTAATTTTCATATTTTGTTTCTGTGGAGCAGAGAAGTAAAGCTTTACTAAATACCAAATCATGATTTAGAAAGAACATGAACATTTGTGGAAGGATAGCTAGGCTGGGGAGGGATCCATTAACCTAATAATACAAATAATCACTGAGAAGTTGCAAGTAATAGGCGAAAGATTTATGCAATCTGAAGAGAAACCAGAGTGTGAGAAGTTGCAAGTAATTTGCTGTGACTAAAGCAGGACATGGATGGGTGAAGAAAAAAGGCACAATTGGTAGTGGCAAAAGGTGAAGTGTTGTCATGTATATAAAATGGGGAACAGATTCATGGTGTTAAAAAAAAGCCTCAATTTCTGCAAGATAAGCATTTTCATGTGTCTAGGACTAGGAATTTTAAAAATGTACAGAACTTTCTACTTCCTTCCCCAGATCAGGCTTTGTTGGAATAGGCCTGGTCACCCCTGCTCTTTTGGACCGACCACACTATACATACGGCTTCTCCTTCCTCTCGCTCATTTTGGGCTTTGGTGTGTATTGCTTGGAGCAAGAGTGAGACTGTCTGAGGTCAGCGCCTTGGAAATTTGAAACCGTCCCGAGGTTAGTAGGATCGGCTCCTGGGTTGTTGTAGTAGCTTTCCTCAAGCTTTTCTGTCGGGTCTTTTTTTGTGGGGATGGTTGTCGGGAGGAGGTTGAGGTTCCAGAAGAACACAGTGAGTCCTGGCCGAGGCCAGCTGCGTTTTTGTGCTCGTAATCGCCACAAATAGAACCTGAGAAACTTCCTCTATTCCCTCACACTTCAAGCCCCTTATCTGTAGGAAGACACGACCAGAACACCTCCTGTAGGAGAGTGGTTTTCATTTAGGTCTTATCAGATTGACAGCACGCTGGAGTGAACGGCAGGGAGAGAGGAAGGACTGGGGAGCGGGGCAGTATTGTGATGCCAAGATCATGGGTGTATTTCATGGGCCTCCCGGGGTAGGGGTATCTTTTGTGACCGATGCTGAACACAGGATCTTACTCCTTAGATGCCAGCCATGGCCCTGGCAGCCCAGAGATGCTCTGTGGCAGAGCGCCGACTTCGTCTGTCTCTTTAACAAGCCTGACCCAAATGTGGCATCAAGGGCTCTGTGTGAAACTGACCAAGAGTCGTTTCTCCATAGTGGATAGTCATGTATCTCCCTCTGCCACATTAATGACTGCATTTGACGCGTGAGTTGGTGTGTAAATGTTGCAATTCTGGGACGGGAACCAGCTCCCAGGCTTAAGGAGCTTGCAGAACAAAAATGAGGGCAAACACAAAGGCAAGAGAGAGGCATCACCAATTGGAGCCTGGGACCAGGAAGCTTCATTGTCATCTGTGCACCATTTCTGCGCAGTGAGTTCCGTTGCTACGGGCAGGTAGGTTTGCCAGAGTGCGAGGAAGAGCACGATGCCCAAGGAGCTGAGGGTTATTTTCTATGAGCCAGATGGGAGTCTGTGATACGGTCACCCTGACTGCAGAAGCAATGGGCTTGCAATGTTCTTGAGCTACAGAAGCATCTCCTTGTTTCTGTGTACAATTAATTACACGCCACCAGCTTATTGTTTGCTATAAACAGCCACAGATTTGTCTTCATTTACATTTTGGAAGGCTTACTCTGCCCAGCAAGGCCTCATTTTTTATCACGGTGTGTGTTGGAGAGAACTCTAAGGGAGATGTGGCAAAATCCTGGCAGGTCTCTGGTATTTTGAAACAGTAACTCTGGATTATCCAGGCTTTCCTGTGTTGTAATCATTAGGAATCTCTTTTATTTCTTGTCTCCATCAAGAATACCATGTTTTGAAAATCATGTGCATGAAAAGCTGTATGCATGAAGTAAAATTTCTTCCAATTTTAATTAATAACGGCAGCCATAATTCACAAGTTCTGATCAGTGATTAAAATTATCTCTAAGAAAGAAAATAAGAGTGATGTTTTAGTTAGGGTTTTGTTGACATTTTAGAGACATAAAGTGTAATTTCCATGAATTATTCATTAAAAATAGGGAAAAACAGCTCTCCAGCTTTTATTAATGCCTTCCTGGTCCCACTAGGAGTCCAGGCACCCTAGATCATACACAACTCTGAATTACCAGCGTTCTAGCGTCACATAGCTATTATAGGATTACTAATTATTAATGTTAATTACACTTATAATTTATACTTGCATACAAAATTTTCTTGATTTATTTAAGTCACCAGAAAACTCCTTCAGGTAATTATTTTGTTCCCATAATAGGAAGAAACTACAACTGACTCGAGCAATAGCACTTACCTTTTCTGACACCACAGCTCCAGAGTCAGGTTCAAGGCTCTCTCCTCAAACATTTTGGTCATGTACCTTCTAAAAGTTTTGAACAGCTCTGCAACCCTTCATGCACGAAGTGGTTCTATTAAATTTAAGCAGATATATAAAACTTTTCATCACAAGTTTCAGGAGTTACAATTGAAAAGTTCCCAGCATATTGTAAATGTTTCCATTTTAGCTAGAAAGCCATTACATCAGTCTTCTGAATGCATCTGATAGTATACGGTGATTGTGATTACTATCCATTTACAAAATACTTGGACAAGCTCTTAAATAATCACAAATTATGGAGATGCCTGGGTGGCTCAGTTGGTTAAGCATCTGTCTTTGGCTCAGGTCATGATCCCAGGGTCCTAGGATCAAACCCCACTTCGGGCTCCCTGCTCATGGGGGAGCCTGATTCTCCTTCTGCCTGCCACTCCCCCTGCATGTACGTTCTCTCTCTGACAAATAAATAAACAAAATTTTTTTTAAAAAATCACAAATACATCATTCTTTCTTTTTTTTAGGCTTGTGTTTTTATTCCATTTACCCATAGAATTTTATTTTATTTTTTCAGTGTTCCAAGATTCATTGATTATGCACTACACCCAGGGCTCCACGTAATACATGCCCTCCTTAATACCCACCACCAGGCTCCCCCAACCCCCCATCCCCCTCCCCTCCAAAACCCTCAGTTTGTTTCTCAGAGTCCACAGTCTCTCATGGTTTGTCTCCCCCCTCCAATTTCCCCCCAACTCCCTTCTCCTCTCCATCTCCCGATGTCCTCCGTGTTATTCCTTATGCTCCACAAGAAAGTGAAATCGTATGATAATTGACTCTCTCTGCTTGACTTATTTCACTCAGCGTCATCTCCTCTAGTCCCATCATGTTGATTCAAAAGTTGGGTATTCATCCTTTCTGATGGAGGCATAATGCTCCATTGTATATATGGGCCACATCTTCCTTATCCATTCGTCCATTGAAGAGCATCTTGGCTCTTTCCACAGTTTGGCGATTGTGGCCATTGCTGAACATTAGGGACATGTGGCCCTTCTTTTCAGTGCATCTGTATCTTTGGGGTAAATACCCAGTAGTGCAATTGCAGGGTCATAGGGGAGCTCTATTTTTAATTTCTTAAGGAATCTCCACACTGTTTTCCAAAGTGGCTGCACCAACTTGCATTCCCACCAACAGTGTAGGAGGGTTACCCTTTCTCTACATCCTCTCCAACACATGCTGTTTATGGTCTTGTTGATTTTGGCCATTCTGACTGGTGTATGGTGGTATCTCAATGTGGTTTTGATTTGAATTTCCCTGATGGATAATGATGATGAACATTTTTCATATGTCTGTTAGCCATTTGTATGTCTTTTGGAGAAGTGTCTGTTCATGTCTTTTGCTCATTTTTTTGATGAGATTATGGATCTTGGCTATCAACCCTTTGTCTGCAGTGTCATTTGTGAATATCTTCTTATTCCGAGGGTTGCCTCTTTGTTTTGTTGACTGTTTCCTTTGCTGTGCAGGAGCTTTTTATCCTGATGAAATCCCAAAAGTTCATTTTCGCTTTTGTTTCCTATGCCTTTGGAGACATGTCTTGAAAGAAGTTTGACATTGTGGCCAATGTCAAAGAGGTTACTGCCTATGTTTTCCTCTAGGATTTTGATAGATTCCTGCCTTACATTGAGGTTTTTTATCTATTTCGAGTTTATCTTTGTGTGTGATGTGAGAGAATGGTTGAGTTTCATTCTTCTATACCTAGTTGTCCAATTTTCCCAGCACCATTTATTGAAGAGACTTTTTCCCACTGTATATTTTTTCCTGCTTTGTCCAAGATTATTTGACCATAGAGTTGCGGGTCCATATCTGGGCTCTCTACTCTGTTCCACTGGTCTATGTGTCTGTTTTTGTGCCAGTACCATGCTGGTGGAATTTTGATCAGGATGGCATTGAAAGTGTAGATTGCTCTAGGCAGTATAGACATTTTAACAATGTTTATTCTTCTGATCCATGAGCATGGAATTCTTTTCCATTTTTTGGTGTCTTCTTCAATTTCTTTCATGAGTGTTCTGTAGTTCCTCGAGTACAGATCCTTTACCTCTTTGGTAAGGTTTATTCCAAGGTATCTTATGGTTCTTGGTGCTCTAGTAAATGGAATCTATTCTCTAATTTCCCCTTCTATTTTTTTATTGTTAGTGTATAAGAAAGCAACTGATTTATGTATATTGATTTTGTATCCTGCCACGTCACTGAATTGCTGTATGAGTTCTAGTAGTTTGGGGGTGGAGTCTTGGGTTTTCCATATAAAGTATCATGTCATTTGTGAAGAGAGAGAGATTGACTTCTTTGCCAATTTGTATACATTTTATTTCTTTTTGTTGTCCGATTGCTGTTGCTAGTAGGACTTCTAGTATATGTTGAACAACAGTGATGAGAGTGGGCATCCTTGTCATGTTCCTGATCTCAAAGGGAAGGCTGTCAGTTTTTCCCCATTGAGAATAATATTCACTGTGGGTTTTTCATAGACAGATTTTATGAAGTTGAAGAATGTTCCCTCTATCCCTATATATTGAAGAGTTTTAATCAGGAATGGATGCTGTATTTTGTCAAATGCTTTTTTTGCATCAATTGAAAGGACCATGTGATTCTTCTCTCTTCTCTACTGATTTGTTCTATCACACTGGTTGATTTGTGAATGTTGAACCACCCTTGCATCCCATGGATAAATTCTACCTGGTCATGGTGGATAATCTTTTTAATGTAATGTTAAGGATCCTGTAAGCTAGGATCTTGTTGATAATCTTGGCATTCATATTCATCAGGGATATTGGTCTGAAATTCTCCTTTTTGAAGGGGTCTTTGCTTGGCTTGGGGATCAGGGTAATGCTGCCTTCATAGAAACAGTCTGCAAGTTTTCCTTCTGTTTCTATTTTTTGAAAGAGCTTCAGGAGAATAGGTATTATTTCTTTGAATGTTTGGTAGGATTCTCCAGGGAATCTGTCAGGTCCTGGACTTTTGTTTTTTGGGAGGGTTTTGATTACTGCTTCAATCTCATTACTAGATATTGGTCTATTCAGGTTGTCGATTTCTTCCTATTTCAGTCTAAGAAGTTTACAGGTTTCCAGGAATGCATCCATTTCTTCTATGTTGATTAACTTATTGGCATATAGCTGTTAATAATAATTTCTGATGATTTTTTCTATTTCCTTGGTGTTAGTCATGATCTCTCCCCTTTTGTTCATAATTTTTTTTTAATTTGGGTCCTCTCTCTTTTCTTTTGGATTAGTTTGGGCAGTGGTTTATCAATATTATTAATTCTTTCAAAGAGCCAGCTCCTAGTTTCATTGATGTGTTCTACTGTATCTCTAGTTTCTAACTCATTGATCTCTAATCTTAA
The DNA here is from genome assembly GCA_004024625.1 of Mellivora capensis. Lineage (NCBI taxonomy): Eukaryota > Metazoa > Chordata > Mammalia > Carnivora > Mustelidae > Mellivora > Mellivora capensis. The sequence continues at coordinate 124,382 of PISX010003162.1, read as the reverse complement.
TTATTTCCCTTTTTGTGCATGGGATAGGCTTAATTTGTTGTTGATTTTCCAATTCCTTAAGGTGTAAAGAGACTTGGTGTATTTGGGATTTTTCAATTTTTTTGAATAAGGCTTAGATGGCTATGTATTTCCCCCTTAGGACCACCTTTGCCGTATCCCATAGATTTTGGACCCAAGTTTCTTCCTTCTCTTGGTTTCCATGAATTAAGTTCTTCATTGATTTCCTAGTTGATCCAAACATTCTTGAGCAGGATGGTCTTTAGCCTCCAATGTGTGTTTTCCTTCCAAACTTTTTCGTATGGTTGAGTTCCAGTTTCAAAGCATTGTGGTCTGAGAATATGCAGGGAATAATCTCAATCTTTTAGTATCGGTTGAGCCCTGATTTGTGACCCAGTATGTGGTCTATTCTGGAGGAAGTTTCATGTGTGCTCAAGAAGAATGAGTATTCTATTGTTTTAGGGTGAATGGTCTGTATATCAGTGAGGCCCATCTGGTCCAATGTGTCATTCAAAGCTCTTGTTTCTTTAATGATTTTCTACTTACATGATCTGCCTGTTGCTGAGAGTGGTGTGTTAAGATCCCCTACAATTAACGTGTTTGTATCAATATGACATTTTATTTTGATTAACAATTGGCTTATGTAGTTGGCTGCTCCCATATTTGGGGTATAAATATTTACGATTGTTAGATCTTTTTGATGGATAGATGCTTTAAGAATGATGCAGTGTCCTTCTGTATCTCTGACGACAGTCTTTAGCTTAAAATCTAATTTATCTAATATTAGAATCGCTATCCCAGTTTTCTTTTGAGGTCTGTGGACATGAAAGATGGTTCTCCATCCCTTTACTTTCAGTCTGAATGTATCTTTAGGTTCCAAATGTGTCCCTTGTAGACTGCATATGAATGGGTCCTGTCATTTTATCCAGTAAGTAACCCTGTGCCATTTTATGGGAGCATTTAGGCCATTCACATTGAGGGTGACTGTTGAAAGATAAGTTATTGACATCATGTTGCCTGTGAAGTCCTTGTTTCTATAGATTGTCTCTGTAAATTTGTGTTCTATGTCACTCTTGGGTTTCTTCTTCCTTTGTAGAACCCCCCTTAATATTTCCTGTAGTGCCAGCTTGGTGATCACATACTCTTTCAAACCTTGCCGGTCTTGGAAGCTCTTTACCTCTCCATGCATTTTGAATGTCAGCCTTTCTGGATAAAGTATTCTTGGCTGCTTGTTCTTCTCATTTAGTGTCCCAGATATGTCTTGCCAGCCCTTTCTGGCTTGCCAGGTTTCTATGGACAGGTCTGATATTATTCTGATGAACCTTCCTCTGTACATAAGGAATCTCTTACCCCTAGCTGCCCTTAGGCGCTCTAGTCTAAAATTATGATTTGTGAATTTCACAATTAAGTGTGTGGAGGTCTTTCTAGATTCATTGATCTTGGGGGGTGTCCCTTCTGCCTCTAGGACACAAATATTTGTTCTACTCCTCAGACTAGGGAAATTTTCATCCAGAATTTGTTCAGCTATATCTTTCTAGTCTTCTCTCTCCACCCCCTCAGGGTTCTCAATAATTCTGACGTTGGAACATTTCATGACCTCATTTATTTCCCTAATTTTGTTTTCATGACTTCTAAGCTGTTTGTTACAGGCCTCCTCTTAATCCTTCTTTTCTATCAGTTTGTCTTCTAGATCAGTAATTTGATCTTTCTGCCTCAGTTACCCTAGCTGTTAGAGTGCTTAGATTAGATTGGATCTCATTGATAGCATTTCTTAGTACTGCCAGATCAGCCCTCACTTCTGCCCTTAGAGTTTCACTAATGGTCTTCTCCAACCTAGCCATTGCTGGGATAATTGTTACCCTTAATTCCTTTTCTGACATACTGTTTATGTCCATAACCAATAGCTCTGATGGAGAGAGCACAGTCTCTGAATTTTTCTTCTCTTGGGTGTTCCTCCTCCTAGTCATTTTGGTGGGAGGTGGTTGAGGGGATGTGTAGCTGAATATATCAGCCACAATCCAGGCAAGGTGCACCCTGGAATGTTTCAGAGCAATTGGAAGTCACCACCAAAAAGAAATAAAAAAGAAAAAAGAGAGAAAGAGAAAAAAAAGAGAAACCCAGCCAAAATGAGCCCCAAAAGTAAGATTTATAAGGTACATAAACAAAAATGAACAAACAAAAAGACCAACAAAGGTAAAAGACAAAAAAAAAAAAAAAAAAAAAAAAAAAAAAAAAAAAAAAAAAAAAAAAAAAAAAAAAAAAAAAAAAAAGAAAGAAAGAAAGAAAGAAAGAAAGAAAGAAAGAAAAATCCAGCCAAAATGAACCCTAAGAAGAAGGTTATATAGTACAAAAGTGAATACACAGAAGCACTAACAGAAGAATAAGGTAGGAAAATGGTTATAAACCCTCGATGTGAGCGAGGAAGTTTATTTTGGTTTTTCCTGGGTGAAACGTGTTATCTTTGTCAAAGGACTCAACTTTCCAGAGATATAGGGGAATTAAAACTGGTTTATATATAGGGGTAGTATTGAATAAGGAAATGGATTACTTGAAGCTTATATCTATATGTATAAAAAAAGAAAAAGAAAAAGAAACAGGTATATGTATGAAAAAATTCAAGGTAAAAAGTTATTATGGAATATGTATTAAACCTCTAGTTGTAATGGTAAGTAGGTTAAAAAAATTAAAAGAATAAAAGAGAAAAAAAAAGAATAAAAAAGAATCATGAGAATGAATTTAGAAAAAAAAGAAAAGAAGAAGAAAGAAAAGTTGTCTCTATGGAATATACAAGTTTGGGGGCAATACCGGGAACTTAATATATTATTTCCCCCTGATGTTGGGGTTTTACAGTATGGGGACTCTGTGGTGGTTTTCCTCTTGTTCTTTTAGCTTGTCTTCTGGGGGAGGGACCAGCTGCATTGTTTTCCTGGCAGTCTTTCTTGGGCTGAGTCGCCCTGCCCCCTATTAAGGGGCTGGGTTTTGTGGAAATGGTTTTTCAGGCTTTTGTTCTCTGGAAGTTTCTGTTCTTTGTCAGCTTTTTGCGACTTTTTGGAGGTTTATTGGAAAGTAAGTTGTCCGCGCTCAGACCTCTATCTCAAAGAGAAGCCTCCGTCGGCTTCCTTCTGGGTGGTCCAGACCCTACAGACTCCCCCTCTGCAAACTCCGCTGAACACTGCAGCCTCCCACTGGTGGTGCATGCCCCCAGCCACCGTCCCAATGGTCGCCCGAGGCCCCCGCTTGTCTCTGCACCCCCATGCCACTAAAACCATGGGCAGTATTGGTCTGGGCGAGCCCGAACCCGGGTGGCTGCTGCTGTCAGGACTATGGTCTGGGGTCCAGGCCCATGCTGGGTGCACTCACATCCCCTGGAGGTGCAGGTCACTGAAGGCTGTGGGCTGAGGGACCCCTACCTGACACCACGCCGGGTTCTCTCAGGTATGGGCTGGGAGCATTCAGACTGCACTCAGACCCCTCCTCCAGTCGCAGAAAGCTGCGGGCCCAGAGACTGCTGGCTGGCGTCCACACCAGGTTCTCTCAGGCGGGGTTGGGAGTGTGCCCAGTCGAGCAGTGGTGCAATCAGTGGAAAGTGGGGGGCTCAGGGACCATGGACTGAGGCCCCTCTGCACTTTCTCTGGCACGGGTGGTCACCAGGGCTGACCGTCCTGGGACTGTGGGCTTAGGCCCATGCTCATGACCACCCAATTCCCCCAGTTGCCCCTTAAGATCTTTTTCTCTTTTTGAGTGCTTTTAACCAGACTCCAAAGTTACAGCTGGTCCCCACCCACAGAGCACTTTCATATTGGGGTATTTCTTTCCAATAGGTTGCTTCTGGTGCCTCCCTCCTGATATTGTACTTAATAAGTACAATATATGTGTATGTTAATTAATTACATATTAAAAATAATTTTAATGATGGTTCAGTACAGAAAAATTATATTAACACTTAGAGCTTCTGGTTATAAGGTACTTCTTAAAGACTTTAAAATTATATCTGTATAGTCAATTCTCATTATTTGTGTTAGCCATGGTCTGTAAATTTGCTAGGAATAGTAAATTAGCAAATGTTAAACCAGTGTTCCCAGGAGAAATCCGCAGTTAAGTTCCTATGAGCCTCTGGTCACAACATTTTCATCAACTCAACAACATATAACTTTTTTTTTGGTTGTTTTTGTTTTAAAATATATTAATATATATTGTTATAACATTGAACTCATGGCCAACACCCAGCTCGTGCCTGGATAAAGCCTATAGAACATATCTATACTCCCCAGGAGGGCATAGCATAGTGTCTGTGAATTTAGAACATTACACAGCACTTTAGCATTATACCTGGGAACTATTTTAAACAGGGAAATCGCCCCAAAAAGGGGGGAGCACAAAAATGTGAAAAATGGGGCAACTGAACAGACCCAGAAAAAAGACCTTTGTTTATAACATGAGAGCAGAAACAAGAAGGCAGAGCACCATCTCCCTCAGCCTCATCTGGGAGCCTGCCCCAGGAGAAACTCAGATTTTTCACTACTCTGTGAGAGCGAAAAGTGCCCTAAGTATTTGTGTGGGGCTTACAAACAAATTCTAGCAAGGAGGTGAATTTGCAAATACAAAACCAACAAATAATGAGAATCAAGTATATTTTGTTTGCAAAGTCACAGAACGTTATGATTAATAAAATGTGAGTATAAAAACTTCATGATAATATTCTATGGGTAGGAGAAGGGGCAAGATGGCAGAGAAGTAGAAGACCCTGTTTCAACCGGTTCCCTATAGTGAGCTAATTATCTACCAGAACACTCTGAACACCCATGAAATCAGCCTGAGATGTAGGATTATACACTTCTGGATCTCTACGGAGACAGAAGACACCAGTGGAGAGCTAAAGTGTACTGGGAATGATCGGACTGATAATAATTTTAAAGTCCTTAAGAAGTACCTTATAATCAGAAGCTCTAAGTGTTAATATATTTTTTCTGTACTGAACTATCATTAAAATTATTTTTAATATGTAATTAATTAACATATACATATATTGTACTTATTAAGTCAGTTTTATAGTGTGGGCAATTAAGTAAGAAAAAACAGAGGATATAAAGAGAAAAAAAGATGGAATGAGGGAGATAGAGGAATTATACCTTTATTTTTTACCATGTGGCAGGAAAAGAAAGGAATTAAAAATAGGGAACAGAAATGGAGGAAGAGAAAAAGAAGATCAGGGGATGAATAAAGAGAGAAGAGTGTAGAACCCAGGGGCCAGAGGAAAGGAAAAGGCATTTTACTATATATTTAGAGGGAGTGAAATGTGAAAGAATTACACCTACCTGCAAAATGGAAGTCACTGGGAATAAACACACACATATATTTCAAAAATGTCTAAAATGTATAAATCAAAATTCTCATTTTTTAAAAAACAGAAAACTTGACTTTTATTGTTTTATTGAAATCTGTCACATACCATACAATTAACTTGAAGTATACAATTCAACCCTAAAAGACCTCCTTCCCATAAGACCTCCTCCCTTTCCTTCCCCCCTCCCTGGTCCTAGGTAATAGTAATCTACTTTCTATCTCTATAAATTTGCCTGTTTTGGACACTTCACCTAAATGCATTCATACACTGTATGATCTTCTGTGACCCACTTCTTTTTTTTCTCCCACTTTATTGAGGTCATAATCAACAAAAAGAAATTTTGTATATTTCAGTATACACAGTATACACAGACATTGTAAAATGTAAAATGATTACCACAATCAAGCTGATTAACATATCCATCACCTCACATAGTAACGGGTTTTTGTTTTTGTTTTTGTTTTTGTTTTTTGGTATGTATGGTGAGAACACTTAAGATCAATTCTTGTAGCAAATTTCAAGTATATCATACAGTATTACTAACTATAGTTAGCAGACTGTTCATTAACTCTCCAGAACAATCCTTAGTTAATTGACTCATTCTATGGAAGTGAATGTCCAATATTGTTATTAGGGATAAAATTTAGTGATGAGAAGTTTATGGGAATTATATCATCCAGTGGAAAAGAAGTGTTAGAAGCTGTACGACTTTGTGTTTATGATTTGTCTTATTTTAAGAAATCCTGCAAAGGAAAATTAGTGCATCAAGCTGGTAAAGAAGAACCTTTATGTTCCAAAATTATTCTTTTCTCAGCAAAGTTGATTTGGTGGGTTCCTTTTAAAATGTGGATGCTTAGTACATTTATACAGGAATTGTGATCAATTAGAAATAGAACCTCTGTGAAAGTGTATGAGTAAAGATATCATTTAATTCACATGAAAATATCACCCAACCTACAAAGTAATTGCGTATATTTTAAGAACGTATTTTATTACGTTAAATGAAAGTGTTTCTGCTTCTCCCAGGTTCTGTCATTTACATTTACTCACATATGTTTCCTTTTAAAGGCAAATGAAATGGTAATACATGAAATGGGTCCTTGGACTGTGTGGTCTTATACCCTATCCACGATGCAGTAAATCACATCCTGGGCAGTACTGAAGCCTGTTCGTAACTCACGTAATCCTCATGCTTGAATTTGCAGGGCACCTTGACACAGACGCAAATAGGAATGATTTTGTAAATTACTGAGGTACCTAATTCAATCACATTCAGTTATATGGTCATGTATGAGTAAATCTCATCCTGATAATTATATATGAGTAATCATGACATTCAGAATCATAGTGTGGTTAACTATCTAAATTAGATCGAAAGAAATATCTATTTTGGATTGCACAGAACAAGTTTCATTTAACATTGAAAGGTCAGGCTGAAGACATTTTTAAATGGCACTTCCAAAAACTGCAGTGCTTTTATTGCCAACAGACAGTAAAAAATGCACTTCTCCACATAATTTTGCATGCAAAAAAGGAAATCAAAGAAACAAATTTCAGTTTCATCTTTTATAGCTGAATGTCAGTGATCAGCAGGAATCTTTGCCTCAATGTGTCTTCCTTAATAGCTTTGCGAGATGGTAGACCCACACGCTTCTGGTCTTTTTGAGTGTGTTAACTTTCCTAATCTAGTTCCCGGTGATGCCTTTGGCGCTTTCTGACTTTTGGTTTGCTGAGCCCCCAAACCAAAAAGTTACTCGAACACTTGATTTGAGACTGGTCTTCTGTGAAAACAGTTACCCTGTGAGAAGTGGTTTGTTCAAGGAATCCAAGGTAGTTCCCAGACCCTGTGGAGGTCTTTATTGCCTGGTTCACTCATTGGCCATGTCTGTCTTTTAGTCCAGTTTCTTTTGGCCTAAGCATAACTGGGAATAGTATGACTTATGCCTACAGTTTCAAAAACACAATAGGACCGGGAGAGCCTTTAGCCACAGTTTGCTAGACGACCACAAGATGGGGCTAAATTATAAGTAAGCCCGCCAATTTGGGGCTCTGTGAGAGCAAGCAGTTACCTCATTTTAATTTTGCCCTTCGTGCTGAGGTTGAGAAGGGAGGCTGAGTTTATAACAATGTAAAGCTTACACATTTTAACTAGCAATCGAAATATTTTAAAACCAAGTCTGAAAGAAGTATTTCTTCTTTCCAAATGATCTTAATTTTAGTGGATGTAGATAATTTTTTTCTTGCCAAATAGTGTGTTGGAGTTTTTGCATTTACTATCTAGACACCTTAAATTATTGTACTGACTGATTATGCCTCCTCATGTATAGCATGAAATGGTACTTCTAAAGAGATTTTTTTATAGTCTTCCTTAAGATAAAATACCTTGTCCTAGCTTTCTTTCTCCATTCCTTCCCCTCTTTCCTCCCTCTCCCTTCCTATCCCTCCTCCTCCTACTCCTCCTTCTTTTTCTGTCTCCTTTTCCATCTGTCTCCCATTTTTACCAGATGACTAATATGCTAAGGGTGTTTTTTTCATTTCCTATATCTCCTCCCACCACTGTGAATGAGAAGGCTCAGCTAGCCGTGCTCCGATGGAACTGAGGGGGTTCTCTGGGTCAGAAGGAGCAGGCATTGGAAGGGTTTGGGGGGTCTGCTCTTATGTGCCCAATGCCAATGAAAATTAAATTATATTGATAATCATTCATTAATCAACTATTCATTGAACATGACTCTGAGCTAGGTATTATCCTATATAAATGCATTCGTTTTTAAGTATGTGTTACTTAGTTATAGCTATAAGTATACATTAAGTTAATAGGACAGACATGAGTTCTTTTATAATCAAGTTTTTAAAAACACACAGATAAATATTCTGGAAAATATATTTGTCTGTGGGGCCAACATCCAAGTCCAGATATGGACATTTCATCCCCCGAGGAAGTCCTCTTGTGTCCCTTCTGTCTATTTCAAGGCTTTTCCCCCTGAGCACCCAGTGCCTGCAGCAACTATCCTGATTTCTATCCCTATAGATTAGTTTTTGCCTTTTCTTGAACGTCACAGACATAGAATGTGCTTTTTTAATATGTGACTTGTTTCACTCAGCATAGCATTTTTGTAGTTTATCCGTGTTGTTGGGTAAATCAATAATGTGATTTTTTATTGTAATATTCTGTTGTATAAGTATACCACAAATCGCTTGTGCATCCTACCGGTGGATACTTTAGTCACTTACAGTGTTTGGCTATCACCACTAAGGATGTTGTGAACATTCTTGTACACACATCTTTTGCAGACATATACCTTCATTTCTTGGGGATATATATCTGAACATGGAATTGCTGGATTGTAGTATATGTGTATTTCTTTTTTTTTATATACGTGTATTTCTAACTCTACAAGAAATTGCCCAATAGACTTCCAAGGTGTTTATACCATTTTATCCCGCAACAATAATATAACAAGTTTCCAGTCCCTCCACATCCTCAGCAACATTTAGGAGACCCCGTTGTAATTTTAGCCACACTAGGGGGTGTGAAGTAACATTTCACTGTGAAGTTGTGGTATTGCTAACAATACCAACCATTGCCGTGGAGGGCATGGTGGGGAAACTTGGGAGGTCAAGAGTGAAAAGAGGAATCTCGCAGAGAAAAAACAAAATAGCATCCCGATAAGATTATTGGTGAGAGGGGAAAGATGATCTGAGTCCTTCTTGTTGAGCAGCCAAGTAAGACAGGTAAGAGTCATTAAAAGTGCAGGTAGGAGCAGGAAGAGACATCCCTACGCGGTGTACTTACTCTGTGTAGCCCAGTTGGTAGTTGGAATGTTCAAATTATGATAGCCCTGAACCTCTTCTTCATCTTATTCATATGGTACCTTAAAATGCTGGTTATACCCTGTTAGAGTCATTAAACCTAGTTATAGAAGACATTTCATCCTGAAGAGTATATCCTAATATTAAATATACTCTTCATGCTTTGCTGTTTACACAGTCTCACTTACAGATGGGATATTCTCTTTTGAAATCATCTTTTAATCTTTTTCTAGATCTTCTCCTAGTAAGATAAACATAATATCTACTTAAAGTACAATACAGAATTTACTGCGATCATAGATCATCAAAACCTTTTTTTCTTAAGATTCTTATTTATTTATTTGACAGAGAAATACAGAGAGAGCACAAGTAGACAGAGCAGTAGAGAAGCAGGCTCCCCACTGAGCAGGGACCCTGATGTTGGGGCTCCATCCCAGGACCCTGGGATCATGACCTGAGCTGAAGGCAGACGCTTAACTGACATCCCAGGCATCTGGGATCCCAGGCATCCCAGTCATCAAAACATTTTAGCGGACTTTCATTAGCCATAGATATGATGGGTTAATCTATTTAGATCTTGGCATTAAAAAATCACTTATCACTATACTTACATTTCACAATCTCAAATGTTAAATTCTGAATTTTAAAACTTGCCAATGAACTTTATAAAAAATAAACATTTGGGGCGCTTGGGTGGCTCAGTCGTTGGAGCGATTAACTCGATCTCAGCTCGGGTCTTGATCCCAGAGTTGTTCAGGCCCTGCATGGAGCCTACTTAAAAAACAATAAAATAAAATAAAAAATAAACATTTACTTTGGGATAATTTTAGATTTATAGAAAAGTTATGAAGATAATACAAGGGTCCCATATATCCTTCACTCAGATTTCCCTAATGTTAAAAACTTACATAATCGTGCTGTGATTTGCTAAAACTAAGAAGTTACCGTTGACACTTGAACCACTACTAAACTTCAGACTTTATGTTAGAGCATGGGACGGTTGATCTGAGGGTAGAAGTTCAAGCCCTTTGTTGGATATAGAGATTACTTAAAAATAAAACTAAAAAAAAAAAAAGAAAAAGAAACTTAAGACTTTATTTGGATTTCACCAGTTTTTCCACTAATGTCCTTTTTTATTCCAGGACCCCATCCAGAATATCACATTGCATTTAGCTGTCATGTATCCTTAGATTCCCCAGATCCGTGACAATTTCTTAGTCTTTTCTTATTTTCCATGATCTTGATAGTTTTGAAGAGTCCTAATCAAATATTTTGTAGAATGTCCCTCAGTTTGGGTTGTGTGATTTTTTCACATGGTCAGGCAGGGATTATGGTTTGGGGGAACAAATATCACAGAGGTCCAGTGTCCTCACGTCATTTCAGATATAGATGGATCAATATGACTTATCACTGGTGATGTTGAGCTTGGTTACTTGGACAAGGTGATATCTGTCCTATTTCTCCATGTGAACTTTCATTTTTCCCATTTCATACTCTGTTTTTTGGAAGTGGGTCATTAAACCCAGTCCACACTCAACACATGTATCCTTGTGATAGAGGTTGGGGAGGATGGACATTAAGTTTCATCTAATGGAGTGAGCGAAGATCTACTTATGCTATTTGGCATTTTTCCATAAAGAAAATGTATTTTTTCTCCATTTATTTGTTTATTCAATAATTCGTATCAAGGGATGCCTGTGTGGCTCAGTCAATTAAGCATCTATCTTCAGCTCAGGTCATGATCCCAGGGTGCTGGGATCGAGTCCTGCATTGGGCTCGGCGGGAAGCCTGCTTCTTCCTCAGCCTCCTGCTCCCTCTACTTTTGCTCTCTCGGACAAATAAGTAAATAAAATCTTAAAATAATAATAATAATAACTTGTATCTGTATGGACCATCGATGCTTATTTTAATACTTTGGATTATAGTCTAGTAATACGTTCTTCTTCAGATTCATCCAGTGTTGATCATTGGGAGCTCTTTTGGGCTGGCTCCAGTGTTCTTTGACCTACATACCCCCTATTTATTTGTTTATTTCCCTTTTCAGTGGTTTTTAATTTTTTGGCATGGAAAATGCTCTGGGATCATTTTGGCTTTTTTCTCAGCAACAACCCTAGAATCAGCTATTTCTTCGAGGATCCCTGGTTCCATTATTGGAAAACTGTATTTAGAACATCAAGGTCTGAGCACTGGGTGTGCTAATCGATACTGAGGGGTCACTACCTCTAGGCTTTTGCTAAGGACAGAGCTAGGAAATACCTGTGCATATACTCAAAATATATAAACACCTATATATTATGTATGTATGTATCTTTTTTTTTTAAGATTTTATTTATTTATTTGACAGACAGAGATTACAAGTAGGCAAGAGAGGCAGGCAGGGAGAGAGAGGAGGAAGCAGGCTCTCCGCGGAGCAGAGAGCCTGATGTAGGGCTCGATCCCAGGACCCTGGGATCATGACCTGAGCCAAAAGCAGAGGCTTTAACCCACTGAGCCACCCAGGCGCCCCATGTATGTATCTTTTTTTTTTAATCCATGCAGGCGACCACCCAGAACATGAGTTTATACTGATGTCTCCGACTTCAGTACCACAGCGTTTATCCCCTGCCAACTGCTATTTGTAATTTCTTTCTCTGATAGTGAGAAACCTAGATCCTATTTATCTAGCACTTATAAGCTTGTTTTTTTCAGTCCTAGTAGACATAAAAAATAGTTTCAGAATATTAACTGATACTCCTCTGAGAAACAAATTCACCAAGTAGTGTGCTGTGTTTATGCGCAGTTTCTTTTTTTAAGATTTTATTTATTTGAGAGAGAGAGATTAAGAGAGAGCGCAGGCATAAGCTGGGGGAATGCCAGGCAGAGGGGGAGGGAGAAGCAGACTCCCTGCTGAGCAAGGATCCTGATGTGGGACTCGATTTCAGGATGCTGGGATCATGACCTAAGCCAAGGGCAGATGCTTAACCAACTGAGCCACCCAGGCGTCCCTGTAAAAATACTGTTTTGTTACTTAGGTAAACTCTCTTTACCTCCACTGCCTTCAGTGAGGTTATATCATATGTTTTTATTATAAGTAATTCATTATGTTGTATCCAGATACTTACTCTTTTCTCCATTGCTCTTCTTTTGTTTAGTACAGTATGTGTTCTGGTGTATAGGTACTCTTTATATTTTCAAGGGATTTTAGTAGCCAAAGTAGATTTGTCCTGGGTAGAGTAGCCGGATATGAATCTGAGGACTGACTCATGTACTTAAACTTCTCGGTGGAATTTAAGGTTTAATAAGGACTTTTCCTGCACAGAAGTAGAATGTTCTCAATGGCTTGGGAGATACCTGGGCTTGAAATACAGTGGGAAATGCCAGTGTTATGAAAGGCACAAGACTGATGGAAAATACATACCCAGTGTCAGACTTTCCTCCTGGAGTTCTTCTTTTGGTGGACACAGGTGTTACAGGCTTGACAAATCATTGCTAGAGCATTGGACTAATTCTTCAAATGAATGAGTATGAGTTTTTAATCTGAAAACTATCTCTACCACAAGTACTTTTCCCACTAATTCTTTAGGCCATTCTTTTTATTATTTGCCATCTTTTATCTTTTTTTATGTTTCCACATTTGACTCTTTTTTCTTTACCTGTAGGTCCTAATATTTTCATCACTAAAAAAAAAAAAACTCATAAAAAAAAGCTAGAGGGGCGCCTGGGTGGCTCAGTGGGTTAAGCCTCTTGCCTTCGGCTCAGGTCGTGATCCCAGGGTCCTGGGATCGAGCCCCGCATCGGGCTCTCTGCTCAGCGGGAGCCTGCTTCCTCCTCTCTCTCTGCCTGCCTCTCTGCCTACTTGTGATCTGTCAAATAAATAAATAAAATCTTAAAAAAAAAAAGCTAGAAATAAAACCTTACTTACATACCAAAGCTATTTTCCACTTTCCACCAGCAATCAATCCAGCTGGTTAAACCGGATTATAGTCCCCTGACGTTGCTCCAGTGATGGTTACTAATGTTGAGGTCTCTGAGGCATTTCTCCTTTCATAGTGAATTTCAGGCACCTGAGGTCTTACTCCCTGTCAGTGATTTTGTTGTTGTTATTGTGCCTGCCTGAATTTTTCTTTTTCTATGCATTTTTCTATACTGTAGGGCTTTGTTCTTGCCTTTTTTTTTTCTTTCTTCTATAGATTCTCTTCCTGCACATGTTCCAACTCCTTGGCCATCCTGTAGTATTTGATACATACCCAGGACCTTTACTGGTTGGCTGTCACTTGTCAGAATAGTTGGGGGATATACATTTGTCCGTATAAAGAAGTTATTAGTAGACCACTCTGCCGTGCTTGACTGTTTTCTCCTCCATTCCTAAAATTCTATGGCTTGACATTCACTTAATTCTTTCTGGTCCTTGTCTGATCAATATTCCTCTTTCTCCTCAGAGAGCTGCTCTTAGAACTGGGTGTTGCTCAGGTATTTTGTTTCTATTTTCTCAGTAGTCTCTCCCTGTGTCGGTTTCCACATTGCTGATCTAACAAATTAATAACAAACTTAGTGGCTTAAAACAGCACAGATGAGCCTGGGTGGCTCAGTCCATTAAGTGTCTGCCTTTGGCTCAGGTCATGATTTCAAGGTCCTGGGATCAGGGACTCCCACCTTGGTGGGCTCCCCGCTCAGCGGGAGTCTGCTTCTTGCTCTCCTTCTGCCCTGCCCTCCCCACACTTGTGCTCATTATCTCTCTCTCTCAAATAACAAACAAACAAAAGCCAGCACAGATTTCTTGGGCTGGGGCGGGGGCATTATTCAGCCTCCCACAGTCTTATCAGTCGCCTTTATTCTTCTGGTGTTGATTAAAACCCAAATGTTAATGACTCCCATGTCTGCATCTCCTATCCAGCTTGCTCTCCTGCCTTCAAGATCCATATTATCTCCCTGCTTGCTCAACGTTTTCCTCTGAATCTATTTTCGATTCAATTATAAGAGACCTTATCATCTTCACCAGACCATATCCTCTTCCTGTGTTCTCTTCATCCGTAGACAGTCTCCAAAACTGAAACAGGGGGTCATTCTTAAATCTCAGCCCTCTCTCACTGCCTGTATTAAATCAGCCACTGTGTCCTGCTAACTTAACTTCTCTGTCCTCGTCTAATCTTTCCGCTCTAATTCATCCTTATATTCACTTATCAGTTTTCTCATTTGCAAAATGGAGTGACAGTGCGTCATTCTGTTTTTTAAAAAGATTTATTTATTTTATTTGAGAGAGGGGAAAAAAAAAAAAACCCAAACCACAAGGTGGGGGAGGGCCAGAGGGGATGGGAGAGAGCATGTCAACCAGACTCCCTGCTGGGCACAGAGCCCCACAGGGGGCTGGATCCCATGATCCCAAGATCAAGACCTGAGCTGAAACTAAGTCTTAGTCTTAACAGCCTGAGCCACGCAGGTGCCCCTAGTGCTGTTGTTCTTATAAGCATTATTCTGCCACCTTTACAGATGAAGAAATTGAAGTGTAGGGAGACAAGGACCTTGTGTAAGGTTACCTAGTGAGAGAATTGGGATTTGACCATGGGGTCCAGCTTCTTTGGCTCTAGTTAAATTCCTCTTACCTTTTCTGGGTTACTCCAATAGCCTCTGAACTGTTTTCTTTGATAACAGTTTAGGCTCTTCAAGGTTTGGCTTCATGGAGTCACGTGATCTTTTTAATATGCAAATGTGACTCCTCACTGAGATATAGGAGGGCCCCTGAGATCCGGGACCTCTCTTCCTCTCCTACCATATCCTGCCAAGCCCTGCTTTTAGTCCACACTTCAGCAACGCAGAGCTCCTTGTGTTTCTTGATGCACACCTGTTGTTCTCAAGTGTATAGCTTTAATCTGGTTAGTCCATTGCCTAGAATACCCAGCCCTTAACAGCACCGTTTTCAAAGTCCTGTTGATTCTGTGAAATTCAGCCCAGACGTCTTCACTCCGAGAAGGCATTTGAACTTCTTTTTCTTCTGTATTTGTATTAGGTACTTCTCTGTATCATATGTGTGTCTCCATTACTAAACCTACCATTAAAAAATGTTTGTCATTTTGTGTGTCTGTTCCTTCCAAGCTGTTTTTTTAAAAAAATATTTTATTTATTTATTTGTCAGACAGAGTGAGCACATGCAGACAGAGTGGCAGGAAGAGGCAGAGGGAGAAGCAGACTCCCTGCTGAGCAAGGAGCCCGATATGGGACTCGATCCCAGGACGCTGGGATCATGACCCGAGCCGAAGACAGCTGCTTAACCAACTGAGCCACCCAGGCGTCCCTGTTTTTTTGTTCTTAAACTTGATTTCTGGGTCCTTGAAGAAAAAGACTGTGTGTTATACTCCTTTTTCTTTATAACACCTAGTCTAGTCCCTGATACAAAATATTTATGAATGCTTGTAGAGGAAAGAATGAATCAAAAGGTGTATGTTGGTTTTTTTAACTTATTTCTCAATAAAACCAGAAACAGTCGTTGTGTTTTCTGCATGGAACCATTATCTCTAAGTCTTTAAATAATAATCATAGGAAAGGCAATTACCATGCTGGAGAAAAGGAAACTTAATTCCGTCCTTGATATGGATTCCAGTTTTTATAAGGAATTGTTTTACACGAAATAATAAAAACAAGTCATGAAATTAACATTAAATAAGAGGAACAATGCTTTTATTACCCTTAAGAAAGCATTTTCTATTTTTTCCTGTTTAAATAAGTTGAAGGTATAACACAGAGCAAATGTAAAGAACCCTTTTTCACACAATTTAAATTCCTCACAACTAACTAATGGTAGAAGTGGAATGTTTTCCTGTTTGTATATGTATCCATTCAAGCATGAAATTATCAATAACTTGTTCCAAATGATCAGTCTGTGTAACCGAAGTACGTCTCTTTTGTAGCTTAGGAACCAGGTAGGAATAACTTAGAGAAAAAGAAGAGCTTGTTTTTCTCTGTGACAAAATGTATAACTTTGCTTTAGAACATTGGAACTTGCCACAGTAGAATGCCAGCTTGTCCCTGATTGCTGTATTCCAGGACACTTAGGTGACAATCTAACTTTGCCAGAACTGATGTTTACTTAATTCTCAAGTGTATGAAGAATATTATGATCTATTTTATAAATTGACACTGTTTTTTTTTTTTTTTTAGTGATGACTATTGACTTCCCTTTAAATCTGGCCAGATTGCACAGAAATTATATTATGTCATTTGTATAATAAGAATAAAGGTATTGGTTTTTATTATTTTATGGTGGTTTTTTTTTTTGTTTTTTTGTTTTTTGCTAATGGAAAGCTACCAATGGAAAGCCAAAAGCAAAGGTGTTCGTTTTTGAAATAGGACACCAAAAAGAGCAGGGAGAACTGAGGAAGAAATTCTGCTAAGATAACTGGAAATCAAGGACACTGAGCATCTATGAGCTCATCAGCCTGGAGACAATTAATTTTATTATGGTTCAGTACATAACCTCCTGGAAAATACAAGCGCCGCGTAAACTAAGACAAATGAAGGAGCGATGAGAGCTCCGGATGGGAAGCAAGGTGAGCGTTTCCCTCTGGGAGCTGGAATGCTTTTGGTTTTGAAAGTACTTTAATCACCCCATGGAAAGAACAGTTTAGAAGCAATTAATTGTGATATTGGATGGGACATTTGGATTTATTCTCAAATCAAATTATTTGAAGAACTTTTGGAGGCGCTTTGGAACAAAGTAGCAAATGGTGGCTACTGCCTTATACACATGGACCGTGTTTATAGGACATTTGGGGGATGACCTCTTTAAAAAAAAAGAAAGAAAGGTTTTATTTATTTATTTGAGAGAGCGAGCAGGAGTGGGGTGGCAGACGAAGAAGCAGAGGACTCCCTGCTGAGCAGGGAGCCCACAGGGGACTTGACCATCCCCAAGGCTCAGGTGGTGTCAGAGCTCTGTCCCGCTCCCCTAACCAGCCAAGCCACCCAGGCGCCCCCTAAGATGACTCTTGATTTCACATCCATCTTTCCCTTGTTTTCACACGCACAAGTAACGAGCACTCGGTTGTGCTGTCCCTGAGCAGAGATCCCATTTGTGAAAATGCTCATTGATGCCTTCAGCGGTGCTGCTCCCTGAGATGTTCTGCGTGTTGAGCTCAGTTGGCAAACCTGACTAGTTCGCATCAGTTTTCCTCCCAGTCTGGTCATTTCAGACAGTGTCTTCCCTCCTGTTGGCCGGTGTTTGCTAGACTTGTACTCATGCTGATCGCATGATATCCGCCCCCCACCAGTTACCTTACAGTCATCTTGACAATTCCCAACATTTACAGGGCCATCTTTCTGTCCCTCTCCCATCTTCCTATCCCTCTCTTCTCCTTTCTGACTCCAGGACCTTCGGGACCTGGCTCGTGATCGCTTTCAAATATGATTTGCGCTGGCCCGCTAACTGACAAGAAATTCCCGGAAACCAATCTTTTCAACTTGTGTGGATGAACGTTCTAATTCAGCAAAGCCGCAAGCTTGCACTCTTCCTCTGGTAGGAAAGGGAAATGTATTAGATCGAATGTGAGAGCACAATGTATTCACTCTCAGTCAGCGCGGGATGATTTTTCTAGACCACTCTGGTTTTTTAGAATCGTTTTCACTGAGTCAATCACACGACTGTCTCAAGACACCAAATGAAGGGTTTTTGTGTTTGTCTGGGAAGTACAAGACACATCGCTGACCCTAACACAGGAGTGGCACCTATTGCGTCTTTTGGGGGTTCCATTTTTTAGAACACGTTTTCTGTAGAGGCTAGCTTTCCTCCTATTGGTTTATTAATAACCGGTGTGCTTTGAAAATTGGTCATTTTAGATGATAGGAAGCTGAAATAGGAAGCGGATGTATTTTATTGACTTGGATTCTATTCTTGGATCATATCATAGGCGGATAACATATAGCGAGTGTGCCCCAAACTTAAGTGATACAGACAATGGTTGTCTGTATGCATGTGCGTGTGCGTGTGCGTGTGCGTGTGTGTGTGTGTATTTGGAGGGGAGAGATTACAGAGATGACATACTGTAGTTTTAATCACATGCAGCTGATTTCTTGGACAACTGAGGCAGTCTGTTTTGCTGATTTATGTTCTTAGAAATAATGGACTGTAGAGAGGAGTGGTTAGTTGTATAACACCATCTTAATGTCACTTCCCAGTCAAAAAGGTTTTTTTCAATGCTTGCTAGAGAAAGTCCAGAGTAAGGCCTTTTCCAGTCGGTCTTTGTTTTCTTGTTCCATTTCCCATGATTCCTTGGTATTTATTCTCTTCCCCTTTTTGGACGATGTACCCAAAATGCTCTCTCTCCCCCATGTCCAGTTCATGCCGTTCCATCTTTTGTGATGTTCCCCATTCTTCAAAGGCCAATTTGGGTCTCATTCCATTCATACGGAAATGGAGTTCATCTTTCTTTTTTTTTTTTAATACTGGAACTTATTTTCCATAGGACCTCAAATCTGGTCCTATTTTGTACAACCATTTAAGTTTTGATATTATTTAAATTTTCCTTATGTTTTTTAGAGTGTAAATTCTCCAAAGGTACGGACCATGTTTTGTCTTTTTAATGTCCACGGTGCTTGGTTTAATAATGTACCTTAAGTTACTCTCATATGTTGCGTATGAATGGATACCGGTGAATTAACTTAGCCATAACGGGCATGTGTAACTGGATTAATGCAAGCCTATTTTTACTAGCTGAGAAAACAGCTCAGATACCATTCTTTACAAATAATGAGCCAGCCTTTTTTGCCCCCTCCCCAAGGGAGTCTTTCTCAGAAACAGTCTTCTACAATAGAGCTATGAAATGAGATTTTGCAGTGCTAAGAGCTCTACCTGTGATTAACTATGTGCTGTTGGACCGTGGACAGGTCCCTCAATCTCGGAACACCTTCGTTTCTCTATCAACAAATGCAATAAAGCTCCTTCTTTCCCCTGCTTGACAACAGGTGTTATAGGGAATAATGAGCCCTACCTTTGCCTTTTTTTTTTTCAAACAAAGAATAATTATCAAGATTTCAGGGTCTGTTTTTAAAAGAAAAAAACATAAAAAAGTATTTCATGAGATAATATTATTCTGCTAAACTATTCACATATACAGCCTTTGGTAAAAAAAAATTATATGTATAAAAATGAAAAAATATGTATAAGGAATATCAAAAGCAAATATTCTATGTGTCTTTCCAAATTATTTCTTACTAGGTAGTCAAAGCTTTAGTTGATAGACAATTAACAGGTTGAAATATTATACATTTTCAAATCATAGAGTAATGCCCTATGCATAAATCATACTTTAGGTAATATTCTGTACACAAATTTATTATAGCAGAAAGTGACATTAAAATGCGCAATTTTCACTTTACATCTGTAAGCTCTTCATGTCTATTAACTCAGTTAGAATCTATAATCAAGATTTTTATCTTCCCCTTTTGGGAAGCTTTTTTTTGAGAACTTTGGAAGGGCTGAGTAAACCGACTCCTAGTTCCCAAACAGGACAACAACAGTTTCCTGCATGCTGTGGTGAACTCACAGGGGTATGGGGGGGAGATAGTGGACATTTGAGGGAAACAGACCTATACTTCACACCGTTGGAAACTGACCAGACTATTAGCTTGAAGTAGGTGATAGTTTTAATACTGGATTGTGCTCCGTTATTTCACTCACCTCATACATTTGTGAAGCTGGGTTTTTGGAAGTTGCCGCGATAAAAAGCAAAAGCCACAGGAAAATCAGTGTAGAACAGGAAGTGGGGGTGACCTTGCTCGGTCTCATCCCAAGGTTGGAGAAGCTGTGCAGTCCTCAACTTCATTAATTAGTTAGTTTAAAAAATTAGTGAAATAATTATTATTTAAGAATGAAATCATTTTTTTCCCACGTTACATGTATTTTTAAGTGCTAGCCAGCTGTTAGGCTGTGGATGCTTGTTACACTGCTTGGGTGCAGCTTCCTTATAAGTTGAATTGTCAGCTACTTGTTTTGGTCTAGGGTGCAGTTAAAATTACACAGACAACCTGAAAACCAAGAAAATTTAGGATTTGTAAAAAGATTTTATTTACATATTTGACAGAGAGAGAGATCACAAGCAGGCAGAGAGGCAGGCAGAGGGGAGGGGCTGAGCAGAGAGCCTGATGTGGGGCTCGATCCCAGGACCCTGGGATCATGACCTGAGCTGAAGGCAGAGGCTTTAACCCACTGAGCCACCCAGGAGCCTCTAGGATTTTTCTTGTCTGAGATGAAAGGGCCAAGGCTTGGGGCACCTGGGTGCGTCAGTTGGTTAAGCATCTGCCTTCAGCTCAGGTCATGATCTCCAGGTCCTGGGATCAAGCCCTGGATTGGGTTGCCTGCTAAGCAGGGAGTCTGCTTCTCTCTCTCTCCCTCGGCCCCCTCCCACTGCCTGTTCTGTCTCTCTCTAACTCAAATGAATAGATAAAATGGTTAAAAAAAAGAAAGAAAGAAAAGAAAGAAAGTGCAGAAGCTTTTGGATTGAGCAGGGATAAGCCCAGTTTATGTCTGTGTAACTGGACAGAGACAGAGAGTCACCTATGGGGTCTTGGTGCAGAGGACGTAGGCTTTGGGTTTCCTGTCTACCCAGTTACATGATGCTTGTTCAGAAGTGAGGAGTTCTCTGCTTCTATGGCCTTGATGAGACCTTATTGTGAAGTAGAGAAATGGAGCATTTTCTAGTTCACAGTGGTGGTACAAACACCCATCTTTTTTGGTCCACCAAAAAAGAGGAATTAATGCCCATTTTGCTCTCTTTAAGGAGAACTGTCAGAAACGAGGAAACATATGTTTATTTAAAAAGTTTCACATCTTTTGGTAGGGAAAAGCTTTAGAATTATTTTAACCACTGTTTATGCTTGAAGTGATCTGTTCACTGCTGAGGTCACTCATTTCAATCTCAACCTTGAAACACTTTGCAGAAATGGTTACAACAGGAGTACAAATTGTGATTTCTTAATTTCTTAAATAATTTCCATCTATTAATTATTGTAAGGGATCTGAGTACATTACCAGTTAATCATTAGTAGTAATGTTTATTTTATATCTAGTGACAAGGCACAACATTTCAATCTTAATGCTAAAACTTTTGAGAATTCTAGTATTTATATTAAAATTGAATTTTAAAAGAATAGATTCATTGTTTTAAGATGATGATTAAATAACAGATTGCATATTCATGACAAATTGGGCATATTTAAGTAAATGTCTGTTAACATTAACAAGGTTATATCAAGATAGTCTTACTGATAATTCATACTTATTATTGCTAGCTGTCAAGCTTAATAAGTTGCAGACAGGAAGATATGATTCCTTTCTATAATATAATAAAGCAGACAGAAGAATTAGGTTATGAAAAGACAGGGAGATGGTGAACATGTAACCAAATACAATTGAGTTGAAATTTTTTTTTTATCCATTTAATTCTATGGACCATGTTCATGGCAGCTTCATGTCAGGAGACGGTCTTAGGCAGTAAAGGAAGGGATCTGCAGAGGAACTGTGTTCTCAGAAAGGGTATGATCAGGAGGAAGAGAAGCTGACCTTATGATGTGTGTGTGGGGGGGGAATTTTTTGAGGCACAAGGTACATTAGGAATGAAAATGAGTAACAACAGAAATAGAAAAATTATAAAATCTTGGGGATTGATCATACCCTGGAGATTTTGGTTTAGAGGTGAGGGGGTCTAGTCACGGATTAGTTAAGCAACTTGCTTTTGGTCACCCGGCTGGTTATTAGCAAAGCAGCTGCTAGAGAGCAGAGCTTCCACATACATCAGTGCTTTTCCATGATATTTTGTGCCAGGGAATCATTCCAACATGTTAATTGTGTATGCAGTACTTATTTGTAATGCCACAAACCACTCACATTGTGATTTTAATTCATCAGATTTGTTTTTCTCTGTGTTTTTAGGACATTTGAGGACACTTAACAAGAGGCAGGCAGAAAACGTGTTTCAGTGGGAAAAGCACAGGCTTGGGACTCAGGACTGGAATGATGACTAGTGTTTAACACTCCATGACCCCGGCGAAGATGTTTGAAATCTCTGTGCAAGAAGGCTCACATCTGTCATATCAGGATAATATGTCCAGTGGTGGTACTGAAAAGATTAAATGAAGCGAACGAACAGATCCTGGTCCATAATAGGTTCTCGACAAATTTCAGTTCACCTTGGCTTACATAGATTTGGAAGGTGATGGTCTGGAAATAAATCTGGAAATGTAAAAGGCTTGGGTAAAAGGGAGAGAGAGGTAGTTAGCAAAGTGAGTAAAGGCGGGTCGACCACAACTGAATCATTTACCGACAAAATATTGCTCTTATTAGACTTCTAAGGACAATTCTGTGGTCTACAAAAACATGTAGAAAACGGCACAATGATTTTGAAATATAGTCTGCACTTAGTATCTGAAAAGGAATCGTAACTTAAGTCAAGTGTGTAGAGAGCTAATGATGTTGAGGACAAAATGGCTGAGTATCATAGGAGACACTGACTTCTAGGGTCTTTTAGAGGAGGATTGATTTCTGCAGGGCATGATAGTGAAGAGCCGCGTAGAGCCACTTAAGAAAGAGAGGGTTGTCTATCAGAGGCACCAAAAGACACAGAATACTTTTCCCTTTTTCTTATTTCTTGCCTATAGTAGCATCAACAAGAAGCAGCCATCCCATTCATAACTCATAAGGATCTTTCTGGAACTAATTCTACTAAGTGCTGCATTAACTTTATTATATTCCTCCCAGCACTAAGCCCCTTTGCGTTTTCTTGTTTTGAGCGACAAGTACTTCATCGTTTCAGCATGGTTTTATGATGGCGTAGAACCAGAGGAAGGTGGTCTGCATTGTCTCCCATGTGTCCTTTCACATATGAACAAAGCAGATGGTTCTTCTCAAGTTGTTATGATCCTTAATATCTAGTTTCACTTACAAAATTATACAAAAACATGAAGCACAGTATCTTCACTCATATTTTTCACTGACTTTCACCAAAGAGGTGTGTTTGCCCTCTTTTCAGCAAGAGAATGTGAGAAAGTGAGAGGTATAAACAGATCTCATTCAGGGAGATGTGTCTGTGGAGTTAAACTGCTGGTGAGGGGTGTGTGTGTATGTGTGTGTGTGTGTGTGTGTGTGTGTAATTTTCTAGGTTAGGGATCCAGAAAAACTTGCCCTACTTAAGCATTCACCATCTACTACATTTCATTAGAGAACTTGCTTTAATGTTACATGTACAGTTCCTGGGAAGAACCAGATATATGTAAAGGGTGACTATAGGAAGAGATTTCCTCAGGTTTCTGATATCAGGAGGAGCTCTGCTCCAGGGAACACTTACACAGATGTTGCAAGTTTTCTTGCTGGAGACTTAGATGGATGAAAAGAAATTAGGAAAGAGTTTGAAGCTCTGAAATGCAAAGAATTGGGGGAGTGAGGACTGCCTGTAGTTTTTATTTGAATTTGATAGAGATTGATTTTTTTTAAGTATTCTGGGAAGGATGAACATCAAATTAAATGAGAAATGTAAATGACAGGAGTTTATAAATAATGATGTTGTAGAGGAGGGTAAGGCACATGCAACAGTTTTATGTCTAAAGGGGGAATAGTTACCATCTTAATTAAGGTGGAGAGTCTGTTTGCTTTTTTAAAAATATTTTGGAGCATTCCTTCCTTTTTTATTGATGTAAAATTGGTATATAACATTATATTCATTTCAGGAGTACAGCCTAATGATTTTGTTTTTGTATATGCTACAAAGTGATTATTACCATGAATCTAATTATCATCCATCACTATGCAGTTGACCCCCTTCACTCATTTTACCTACCCCCTCCTATCTCCCCCTCTGATAATGGCCAATCTGTTCTCTGTATCAATGAGATTTAATTTTTTCCTTTGTTTTGTTTTTCAGATTTTTGCATATAAGTGAAGTCATACAGTTTTCTCTTTCTCTGTTGGAGTTATTCCACTTAGCATAATATCCTCAAGGTCCATCCATGTTGTTGTAAATGGCAAGATTTCATTCTTTTTTATGGCTGAGTAGTATTCGACTATATCTGTAAGTATCTAACATCTTTATCTACTCATCCTTTGGTGGACACTTAAGTTGGTTCCATATTGGCCATTGTAATAACACCACAATGAACATAGGGATACATGTATCTTTTTAGATTAGTGGGTTTTTGTTGTTGTTGTTTAAGATTTGTTTATTTGACAGAGAGAGAGAGCATGAGCACAAGCAGGGGCAGTGGGAGAGGGAGAAGCAGATTTCCTCCTGAGCAGGGAGCCCGATGCAGGACTTGATTGCAGAATCCCAGGGTCATGACCTGAGCTGAAGACAGATGCTTAACCGACCAAGCCATCCAGGCGCCCCTACATGAGTGTTTTTATTTTCTTTGGGTAAGTACCCAGAAGTAGATTAGCTGGATCATATGGTAATTCCATTTTTAGTTTTTTGAGGGACCTCCATACCCTTTTCCATAGTGGCTGTACCAATTTACATTCCCACCAGCAGTGCTCAAAGGTTCTCCTCCAAATCCTCTCCAACACTTATTGTTTATTCTCTTTTTTGATAATAGCCATTTTAACAGGTATGAGGTGACAACTCACCATGGTTCTGATTTGCATTTCCCTAATAATGAGTGATGATGAGCATCTTTTCATGTGTCAGTGGCCATCTGTAGGTCTTCCTTGGGAAAATATTTAGATCCTCTGCCCATTTTTTAATTGGGTTGTTTTGTTTTTGTTTTTGCTATTGAGTTGTTGGAGTACTTTATGTATTTTGGGTATTAATCCCTTATCAGATATATGATTTCCAAATATTTTTCCCATTTAGTAGGTTGCCTTTTCATTTTGTTGATAGTTTGCTATGCAGAAGCTTTCCTATTTGAAGTCGTCCTACTTGTTTGTTTTGGGTGTTGTTGCCTTTGTTTCTATTTTATTTTTTTTAAAGATTTTTATTCATTTGAGATAGAGAGAGTACACAACTGCACAAGCAGGGGGAGCAGCAGAGGGAGAGGGACAAGTAGAATCCCTGATGAGCCGGGAACCTGATGTGGGGCTCGATCCCAGGACCTTGGTATCATGACCTAAGCCCAAGGCAGATGCTTAACCAACTGAGCCACCTAGGGCACCCCTTTTGCCTTTACTTTTAGTTAAAGCCAAACATTCATTGCTAAGATGTCAAGGAGCTCACTATGTTTTCTTCTAAAAATTTTATGGTTTCAGGTCTCCTATTCACATCTAACCCATTTAGAGCTAATTTTTGTGTGTGGTATAAGACGATGGTCTTGTTTCGTTCTGTTACATGTGACTGTCCAGTTATCCCAACACTGTCTAAATGTCCATTCGCATTGTGTATTCTTGGCTCCTCTGTCACAAATTAATTAACCGTGAGACTGTTTTCTTATTAAGGAATCCTTCCCAGTGCTTGATCAATCTGCAGTGAGTCCTCAGGTGCCCTCACCAGCCTCATTAACAAACCAACTACATTCCTGTATTTTCTTTCTCCAGTAGGAGACTGGGCTTTAAGGAATTTATTGAAGCATGATACATCTAGCAGGACTAGACTTGTGGGCATAAGTCTGTGCAAGTTTCTTTTCCTAAAATCAGAGCACAAACTCTTCCTTTTAAGGCTTTTTAAAAAAAATTAAGAGAATAGTTTGTATTTCTTTTTGAGTATAGAACATAGCATTCTTCATACTGGGAGCTTTTGAACCCTAGTCCTGCACAGAAATACAAAGGAAACTCTTAAAAGTCATGCAGATGATCTACTGTCTATATTTAGACCTCCATTTGTTTATAGTTTAAAAATCAGTGGGAAAATCATGATGAAAGGCAGGGTGATTTATACAGAAAATTGTGAGACCGCTTCATCTGGTAGGTTCTGTAAAAGTCTTTGATGCAAATGGTTCACATAAAGCGGAAACGTCCCAGCAGTTCAGACTTCTTTCTGGCGGTAAACTTCCAGTGTAAACAGGAAGACTTCTCAGGCCTCTTGTGGATTTTAGAAACAAATTATGCTCATTGCTGTTGTACTCAGTCATTTTCACTTTGAGGCAAGAGTTGGAATGTTGAGGGAACGTTCTGGTTTTAAGTTCAGCGTACAGGTGTTTACCATCCCCGTGAAAGAACTTGTGTGCTCATGTGTGTGCTCAAGCAGTAGTTCAGGAGAAGAGTGTGAAGGGCATAGGTTACTTAGTATCCTTAGTAGAAGCTATGAAAGGCTGTGACAGAAGAACTGACCAATTACATCATCATTATAAAGAAGAGAACTAAGAACCACCATTTATGCTGTGACGGATATTGCACAGCGAGATTATTGAACAGTTTCTCCCAAGTTGGAATAATGGAATTTTCAAAGGGACCATCCATTGTATTTCAGGGGGAAAAAGGGACCAGAGAAACTTTTTTGCAAAATCGATGACTATTCTTTATGATAAGAAGTATAATTTTTGTCTAATTTTCAGTGGAAACAAATACATATAGAGTTAAAGAAAGTAATGGGAAAATCAACAGGAGATATACTGCACAGTCAAAATAATCATAGTAATAATAATTATTACACATAATAATGTATAATAGTAACTATAATTATAATAATCATTATTTTAAAAAGAAAGCGAGGCCTGAATTTTCGGTGCTAAGAAAACCTATGCAGTTAGTGATTTATTCAGTACGTTGAGAAAGAATATATATATATTTGAAGGGATACATGTGAGAGCACACACTTTTTATAACTTTAATGTCTATTTAAAATCTGAGAATAAGGGATGTCTCTGAATTAACTGAGTGCATGTTTTCCAAAATATAAAAGGAAACCTCGAATAGCATTTCTGTTTATTTGGGTCCTCATAAACAATTGGGAAGATTTAGAGTTAAAAGCAAACTGGAGTTGGGTATAGAGCAAAGGGGTGTGTGTGTGTGTGTGTGTGTGTGTGTTTTTAAATACACCCAGAAAACAACTTCATCTGCTTTCACCTTGGAAGGACTAGTTCTTTAAAACAAAACAAAACAAAACAAAAAAAAACCGCTTTGGGTTCTGTATCCTTGAGCAGCTAAAGCTGGAGCCCCTGAACTTTTCTTTCCAGAGGAGTGGAGAAGGTCCTCATCTGCTTTGCTGCAGGGGGAAGGACAGCCTGGGACCCCTCTTGGTGACACCCTTATTTGCCCCTTCTTCCCATCCCTTGCCCTAATGTCAGAACAAACCCGAGGCTTTTCTGGAGCTAAATAAGCAGGCGCAGTGGGGCCGGGTGCTGAGAGCGGCTACTGGTTTGCCATGAGGCAAGCTTTGTGGAATGAAGCAGCCTCACCGCAAACTGGCGGCAAGAGATGAGCTCGCGCCGTGGCGAGTCCCTTCCTGGGCTTGGAAAAGCCTTTCTCCCCGTCCTCCTTAAGCTTTCGGAGCAGCGTTGGCAGCCAAGTGCAAACAGATCGCGTGTTTGGCGCACAGAGCAGGGAGAATGAGAGAGGGATGGAATCACTCCCCGGGGCTCCCCCGTTCGGGTCTTAGGTAGTAGAGGCTGCGGAGGAACTGTCCCCCAGCCCGCGACGCCGGCCCACGCGGCTGCAGGTGGCACGCGGAGCTGTCCAGCACTGGTGCGGAGCCGGCGGGAGCCCCCAGCCCCGCGCGCCCAGCCCGCCGGCGCTCAGCAACAGGGCTTTCGCCCAGCAGATGCTGTCCTCATTCGCTGCCTCCCGGCCCTGGGCTCGCTCCGAGCCCACGCGGCCTCGACCCAGGCGAACGCTCAGCCCCCGGAGCTGCTACCGCAGGATGGGTGCCAACCCGTTGCCCCTTCCCTTCCCTGGGAAGCGTCTCCCCCGGAATGGGCAGGCTAGACCCTCAGAACTTAAATAAACTCGGAGGAGGGCAGGGAAAGGACAGCCATGGACCCGAACTCCCCCTCTTCGCGCCCCCAGGCTTCCCAGAGGTGGCTCCGGAGGGAGGTCTTCCGCCGTCGCCCCGCGCCCCTCTCCCGCACGCGCCCAGCGCGGCCGGACCGCGCCCGGCTGCCTCTCCCGCGGACCAGGGCTGGGGCATTTGGGGTTGGGGCCCGTTGGCCTGGTCCAAGCCACCGTGCGCTCCTCGGAGGAGGAGGGGAAGGTGGGAGCGGGGAGGGCGCACAGAGGACGGCAACCAAGTGTCCTCGTTGCTCCCGAAACGTGGCGACAGGCGAGGCAGAGACTCGCAATGAGTATGATGGCGACACGTGATACCGGCGGAGGGAGCGCATGGGGGGGGCGGGGGGGACGATAAAGGGAGAAGGAGGGAGGCGGGCAGCGAGGGGAGAGAGGCGGGAGGCGAGGGGCGGGGGGAGCGCGGGGAAGGGGGGCGCGATCGGCGCGCGGGCGGCAGAAGCTCTGCCTCCCGGACCGCACGGGCCGCAGCCCCGCCGCCCGGCCGCCCGCGGTCGCACGCTCGCAGCCTCCCCGCGACCGGAGCGCGGCGCACTGCCCGGCGCCCAGGCGAGCGCAGAGGCGGCGCCGCGCGAGCAGCAGCGGAGGCGGCGGCGGCCCCGAGCCCAGCCCGCCGCCCGCCGCCGCGCCCGGGCCCCAAGTTCCCGCCATGAGCAGCCGCCTCTGCGGGCTGCGCGGCTCCGGGGACTCCCTCCCGGCCGGGCGCCACCGCACAGCCCCGCGGCCCCGACGCGCCTAACGCCGCCGCCCGCCGGTCCCCCCGCCGCCGCCGCCCGCGCCCCCGCCGCCGCCTCGGCCGCCGCAGCGCCGCCCGCAGCATGTCTCGGAGGAAGATCTCGTCCGAGTCCTTCAGCTCGCTGGGCTCCGACTACCTGGAGACCAGCCCCGAGGACGACGGGGAGTGCCCCCTGTCCAGGCTCTGCTGGAACGGCAGCCGGAGCCCGCCCGGCCCGCCCGAGCCCCGCGCGGCCGCCGCCGTCGCCCCGGCCCCGGCCGCCGCCGCCTCCGCCGCCGCCGCCGCCGCCGCCGCCGCCGCCACGGCCGGGGCCAGGAGGGCGCAGCGCCGGAGGCGGGTCAACCTGGACTCGCTGGGCGAGAGCATCAGCCGCCTGACGGCGCCCTCGGTGAGCGGGGGCCGGAGCCCCGGGGTCGGGAAAGTTGGCGCGGGGAGCGCGGGGGCGTGCGCGCCGAGCCCGGCCGCTGGGGGGCGAGCCGGCCGCGCCCCGGGGCTCGGAGCCCCGCAGACCCCCGGCCGCCCCGGACCCCTGCGCCCGGCCGGAGGGGGGCGTGAGAGCGCGGCGGGCGCGGGAGGGGAGAATCACTCCGCCGGGGGTCCTCGTCTGGGGGCCTGGACGCCCACCCCTAGCCAGCCGGGCGCCGGCTCGGTACCGGTCACCCCGGCGGCCCCGGAGCTCCTCCGCACGCACCTGTTCTCTTCCCCCCAAACTTTCCCAGGCACTGCGTTCTGCACTTGCCCTTTCTGGCTCTTTCATCTCTGCTCTGCGGGATCCCAAAGGAGCCCCGACCCCTTCCGGGAAACTCTTCCGCTCGTGTTTCCCACACTCTCTCGGTCTTCGTGTGACCTTCTCTGACATCTCCGCATGCCACAGGCTCTCTGCCTTCTGTGTCGCATCCCCTTTCTCA
>PISX010003162.1:0-94607 GCA_004024625.1 Mellivora capensis | reverse complement strand
TCCCGGAGCGCTTCTGCCTCTTCCCTGCCTAGGCTATTGGGCTGCCCTTGACTTTTACCAATTCAGGGATGCCAGACCTCCGTTCCAGTCTTTCTCGGACCGATGGGCTCTGTTTTGAAGGAATCCACTGCACTGCAGACAGGGTCTTAAGGAGTCTGAGTGTCAAAACTCCATTCACCTTTTATTCTCATGCCAGTCTCGGGTCCAAGGGCTTCAGTTCATGACAGAACTTCTACCTATGTGCTCCCGGGACTCTTCTTACTTTCCCCAAGTTACCAAAAATGAATGGGAACGTTGATCTTGTTTGACTTCTCTGCAGTCTCACTTTTCAAAGCGCTCTTGCAGTCGAGGGTAGGAGGGACCTGAGAAAGACCGGGGTCCCCAGGGACAGGGTATTAGTACCAGGCAGTCCTACAAATTATCTCCATGGCTCTTGCATTAATGAAGAATGACCTTTTCTTTCTTTTAGCAATGAATCTACTCTCAGTCATCTTATTTACTTGTGCATTTTCTCTTCAACGTATCTTTTTCCACCTCTTTCACTGATAACCTAGTAACAAAACTCGGGCCGGATTGACTACTCTTCGCTATTCTTTACTGCAAATATTTCCCAAGAAAGATGATCTTGGGAACTATTGGATGTGGCCAGTTGTTGAAATTATAAGCTTTTAGGAAAGCAGGACAGTCATCCTGAGTGTCTGTGGTTTTGTGTGAGTATCTAAAGCAACATTTGTGCAATGTAGTAATTCGTCAGTACAACAGATTCGTATCTGATGCCGTGATTTCACTAAAGATAAAGAGGAGTTTGGGGAGGTTGTTTTTATAATCTCTGAGTTTTCCTTTTGCCTGCAAATCAGAATTTACAAATCTCCATGGCATGTACCTTTGGTAGTACCGGTGTAATTGGAGATTCTTTTCAACAACTTATGTGAGAGGTGGATAGACTAGACTGAATCCCAGTATTTGCTGCCAGAGTAAGAAGGAGGAAGTCATTTCTGGCTTTTACCTTTACAAGTCAAATTTGAATGACACTAGCTTTTTGATGGATAAAAAGCCTGTTCCCACGTAACGGTTATGGTAACATAAGGATAAGAGGTCTTAGCTAGAATGCTATAACATACAGGTAAATATAGTGTAAATCTTTTCAGCCTCATAAGGTGTGGCTAAGAAATTTTGCATTGGCTAACTATATCAACCTATGGACTTGGTAACACAGACGACAGCAAGGTTCTATTTCAGAGCAGGTGGTTATTTCTGTGATCTCCACTCCTGTGTTTTTATTTGGCAATCTAGAACACTGCTTCAAGAAGTTTCAGTAGAATCATTTTCCTACGTGGTCAGCATTCTAAACTTCTCTGAAAACGCTTGGGGAAACAAATGATGTCATCTCCATTCTCTTTCATTAGAGCTGAATGGCTCTTTTTAAAAAGAAGTAATGTCATAAAGAATAGTTGTAATTCAACAACAAAAAAAGAATAGTTGTAATTCAGAGGTGGGAATTTGGGGCCGTTTTGAGTGTTGGGAATTTTTCTACATTCTGTCACAGTATGCTTCAGGTGCAACTGTCCTTGCTGGGCAAGTTCCTGCCTTCTTAGTGGCCTCATCATGGAAGGTTGTCTCAATCACTGGAGATTGGTCCTTTGTTCAGAATAATCTGCAAGGAGGAAATTTAATAAACACGAGGATATTGCCAAGTAGTTAAGCTAGTTGTTTGATCATTGGAAAATCCTAACTCAGGTTTATGACGTTTTTGACGGTCATTTTCAGATGCATTGGGTATAAATATTGTAATACTTTCCACCATTTTAAAGATAAAAGTAAATTGAGTTGATGAAACAAAAAATTCCAGAATTTGGGAGACCTGGTCCTCTCATTCCGTGTACCTTGGATGGCTCGCTACTTTAATACCTGTGTGCACCTGACTTTCGCGTTTTAGAAGCCTTCTTGTCCATAAGGTGTTATAGTTACAATCCTTCCCTGCTCTTGCATTCTGTGAAGACATGTTTTTCAAGCTTTTGATAAACTAATATAAGGGCATATAAAAGAAAAGCCTGCACCTATCAGTTTTAAAGCTTCGCACAGAATATATTACTTTCCTAAGTGGGGACATCAAGGTTCTATTAATTCCATGCAATTATTACAAAATATTTGTGGCTCTACTGTGTGGCAAGAATTGTGCAAAGCTCTGGTAATTCAAATTCCAAACAATACATTCCCAGTCTTCGACCTCATGGAACTTCTTTAATTATAGCCTTTATTTTAAGGAAACTGTATTGAAGGAAAATGTAAGAACTCCAATGGTCTTGGAGCTGTCTGGGGGGAAGTGCATCTATCATTCACTTTGGATAATTTTGTTCCCTGTGAATCTCTGGGGCACAGCCATAACAATAAAAATAAGCCCTAACGACCTGGCTGAAGATAAATAAATCGCTTATTACATTATTTATTTTGAAATCATTTACTTGGGAACACATGTGGAGAAACAGCTGGGGATTTTACATCAAGGGGGAATTTAGTAACTCATTTATTTCTGTTTTGTTCTTATAAATGGGAGTTGCTGAGAACCCCATCACTCAGACCCCTGTTACTTATCGGTTTGGGGCTTGCTAATGAAGATATTCCAGGAGCCCAATTTAAGATCACGGCTTCCCTAGTTTGCTCATCAGGGAGCTATGGGCTGTTCAGCCTTGCAGGTGGCTCTGAAGACTCCAGAGGCCACGGAGAGGAGAATGGCAGGAAGAAAACTCACAAGACTGGAAGGGTGGCATGTAAGGGGAGGAAAACTACTGACAGAGAATAGTCCAAAAAACTGAGAGAACAGTGTGGAAAGAAAATGGAAGGGAAGCCTGGGTCCAAGTAGCAAAAAAGCCAGACATTGTTTCATTATTTGTGGAAAGGAAATGATGTTGATACGTGCTTAGGAAAAGGTGGAAGGACCTAAAAAAAAAAAATACATATTTCGCCTCCCCTGATATTAAATAAAGTGAATTCTCTGACATGGATAAACCCTTCAAAAAAAAAAAAAAACAACCCTTAGAATGTGACCATGTTACTAACATGTAAATAACGAAAACTGAAGTACACTTGGGAGATAGGATGTTTCATCAATTTACATATCTTACTGACGTTTTTACAATTTGGGGCTCAATTTGGCTGATAAAGTTCTGAGCAAAACATTCATTAGAATTAAAAAACCAGACAAAAACTATTCTAGTAGCTCTGTGTTTTCATATTTGTAGAAATTAGATACTGTAATGAAATCAGAACTTAATGGCCATCTAGGGCTCTTCCCAACCTCCTCCCTGATCATTGGCAAACAGTGTGGCAGAGCTGAAGGACTGGGAATTTGACAGCTGTGGGTTTGAATAACTCTCTGATGAGCCCCTTACTAAGTGTGAGACCCTGGAAAGGCAACTCCTACCTTCTTAGAGCCTTAGTTTCATATTTTGTGGCATATGAATAATAATTACCTTATAGATTTGTTGTGAAAGAGGAGACTGTTCTTTGTGAGACTCCTTCAACTAGTCAGATGTTAGTTTCAGACCAAGGTCTATTAATTTCAGCTGACCTTGAAGGTCTATTAATTTCAGCCCACGTTGAATGTCTCCAAATGATCTAGACATTTTCCTTCTTTTGTTCATTCATTCTTCTTCTTGTCCTTGTTCTTGTTGTTCTTCTGTTTCTTCTTATTTTTATATAATTTACTTGATAGTAACCTTATGGAAAGAGTTTGTGGGTTAACTGGTGTCATATACTTTAAAAAAAGGTGATAAGGAGGAGTTTATATTGTTGGCATTGCCCAGCCAATCCATTAAAAAAATTAAAACTGGAGTCCCATTTCGGTTCCCTGGCTAGCACTCCAGTGTGTGCACAAGCATCTGTAATCATTGGGGATCCAGATATTTCCAGCAAACTGCTGGATGCTTATGTGGCAAGATGAAAACCACTCCTGTAAATTCTCTAAAAATACAAGGGCATAGGTATTTGGTGGAATGGGGTATTTCACAATAAATCACTCCAGTATTACAAAGAAAATAAGGAGGTGACAGAGAAACTGCTTATTTTATTTGCCGAGAATTTCAAGGGTTCCCCATCCATTGCATTCAAACTAGTTCGTACGTGTGTTCAGGGGTTTAGGCAACTGTGAGGTGCGGCAGTTACCCCGGGAATGACATTGGTGTTTTGTGTACAGCGCGCTATTCTTGTTTGGCTGCTGGCTCAGTGGTTAAGCCTTTATTCTGAAGACGAGTTTTGACAATGGAAAATGCCATCAGGGGCAATTATTAGTTTGTAGGCAGAGGTGATAAGTGAATGTATATCCCTTTTTAGTATGTGATTTATCTACCTTGAAGTACTGGGGATGTGTGGGGAGAGTATGTTACATGTTTCCCCCTACGTCATCATCACTCTTGTCATTCTCCTTTACTTTGCCTCGTTCTCTGTATCACATGGAGCTGAAGGTAAAAATTGAAAAAAAAAATATTTCTTTGAATATGATAGTAAAAAATTTCACTGTCTCTAGGTATACACGACATTTGCTGTGAGTGAGCAAGTGGATAGAATGATCTCTTTTGGAATTTCAGACCTATCTCCGAAGAAAAAAATTTAAGGGACATAAGCAGAGAGAATATTTGTGAGGACTCTCCAGTGACCGAGTTTCTCTGCAAGACCTTCTTTGATGCATGAGCTAGAGAGTTAGCTCAAAATTTAAAGTTCCTCTTTCTGAATTCTCTTATCTTGTTGCTCTTATGTTTATCCCATATTTTAGCACAGTGCCTGGTACCCGATGGCTGTTCCATAAAATGCTAGTACAAATGAATGGAAGCTCTTTGTTTACTTGTCCAATTACTTTATTTCTATTGTGTTTGATGTTTCTTGTGTTATATTTGGTTCCACCGAAACAAAATATCTCGATTTTGTGCCCAGATACTTTCAAGTATGGAAACCTGTTGGAATTTTACCTACACCTACTGCGTAAAGCAAAACTTCAGAATGCAGTCGTGTTCACAGAGAGCAGATGGAAGAATTTCCTCCTCCTGGAACTTGTTGAGTGGCCCTTTTGTATTTTAGGAAGTTAGGTAAATGTGATTACTCTCCTCCACTTTCCTTATATTTTCTGCTCAGACTTTTTGTACAGTTCTCTCCTCAATGAGAGAAAAATGTTTGTCAGCAAGTGGGCTACTGTTGCCAAAAATGCACTCTTAGGGGATGGAATGACATAATCTTATTCCTCAAATATTGCTTTGGGACAGGATCTGAAGACCCAGAAGTATGTGCTGTGAACTCAGAGCACCTCATAAAACTGAAAATTCCAGACTAGAGTGACTTAGGAAGTAGGGGAGCTGGAAATATCTCCGAAGCCTGGAGATTTGTTGGGCTGCGGTGGGGAATTGAGAAACAGTGAACATTCCTATAAATAGAACAGTGAGAAGTCACTTTCGGTATAGGCTTTATTTGAGGCTTATTAAACCACACTTCCTTGAAGCTAGTGGTTGTCAAACCTCTGTGAACATAAGGAATCCCTGAAGAAAGGTATGAAAATGCAGATTCCTGGGCCTTTTCCTCAGGAGGTCTGGTTTGTAGCTCTAGGAAAGGCCCGGGACTTTCAATTTTAAACCATACTCCAGGTGATTTAGGCACACCAAAGTTGTGCCAAAAGGAGACTGAATTCTGTACCTTTGGGGTCATTGATCTGGATTTGGTGAGTTCTTCAGACTGAATTTTTTTTTTTTTTTTTTGGAAGTAATGAATCTGGAAATGACTCCTTTGGATGAATATGTCCCAGGCAATTACTGTTTTAAGAGGAACAGAATACAGGTGGTCACTTGGAGCCACCTCTTACATTGTATCGTTTGTGTTCAAAATAATCATGTTGGTCGTGTGGTAGAAAGTCTCTGAGGCTTCGCTGTTTGTGATTTCAATTATTTGTGACTCTCTCCCTGTTCTTCCCAAGGATGCTGTGTTAGCCACCCCAAGTTCCTGTTCAGTAGGTCACGTGTCACTGCTGTCAGTGTCCTCTGCCCTCTGGTTTCAGGATACAGAAAAGGCGATTCAACACTGCTGGGGACAGTAGAGGAGAAGGGAGGAGAAGGGTTATTCCAAGGGTCCACTTGATGTTACATTCAGCATCTGGTTTTCAGAGTGAGACTGACATGGCATTTCTTTTTTTTTTTTTTTTTAAAGATTTTATTTATTTATTTGACAGGCAGAGATTACAAGTAGGCAGACAGAGAGAAGGAAGCAGGCTCCCTGCTGAGCAGAGAGCCCAATGCGGGGCTCGATCCCAGGACCCCAGGATCATGACCTGAGCCGAAGGCAGAGGCTTTAACCCACTGAGCCACCCAGGCGCCCCTGACATGGCATTTCTTAAACGTTCCATCTACTGGTTCCTTTTGGAGCAATGACTTGTTTGTATGCCAGTACATTTTCTTTTTTAAAGGTGAAAGGAAAAAGAAACAGATCTGGAAGTCAGAAAAATTTTTTTTTCCTAAAAAAGAAGCAATAGGACATTCAGATAGCAGACATAGAAAACCACCCTTCCAACCCTAACAAAACATGGAAGATACAATAATGGTTGCTAATTTCTACATCTGTAGCCGATTAGTCTTCCTCTCTCAT
Source organism: Mellivora capensis (assembly GCA_004024625.1). NCBI lineage: Eukaryota > Metazoa > Chordata > Mammalia > Carnivora > Mustelidae > Mellivora > Mellivora capensis. Next base: position 87,989 of record PISX010003162.1, on the reverse strand, counting down.
TCAGGGACTAAGTTGGGTAGGAGTCCAGTTGAACTCTCCAAACACATGGTGATCCAACATTTCAAAAAATTTGCATTTGCAGAGAAACTAGAACCAATCTATCATGAGAGGAGGCTGTCTGTGTGGAAATCTTGATGTTATTTTAACTGTAAGTCCTTGAAGTCACCTTGACTGCTTTTCCTTTCATGGCACTATGTCTGTTATTGTGAGTCTACTGTGTTCTGTGGAGGAAATAAAAATGTTCTAAAACATGCTTTCATTTCTTGTTGCTTTATGCCTGTTGCTTCTTCATGCATGAACCCTCCAATGTAATATTGGGAGAGTACGGTTTTTCTCATGCACACACAACCACAGATAGAGGCACACCCATCTTGTTTCTTGTCACTGCAGTATTTTCCCTATGGAGCGCTAAGTTACTGCTCACATCTCTGTAATAGGACTTACAGTGTTGTAATGGGATTCTGGTTTATTCTACCTCCTCAAGACAGAGATATGTATGTTTCTGCCTAGCAGAAAGTCTGATTTATAAAGACACTCCATAAATGTTAGCAGAATGAGTAAATGTTGAATAAATCCTTACAGACTTTGTGGTGTATCCAGTAATTGCTTTGTAGGCTACCATGATTTTGTGCTGCTGTATTTTATTTTATTTATTTATTTTTAAAGATTTTATTTATTCATTTGACAGAGAGAGCATATAAGCGGGGGAAGGGCAGAGGGAGAGGGAGAAGCAGGCTCCTCGCTGAGCAACGAACCCAATGTGGGACTCAATCCCAGGACCCTGGGATCATGACCTGAGCCAAAGGCAGATGCTTAACTGACTGAGCCCCCCAGGCACCCCTTGTGCTGCCATATTTTAGTTGATTATTTTAAATGTTCTGTTTGTAATTTTTGTTTGGTCACAAAGAGGAGTAAATATGGTATCAAAAACTAATGACGTACTCTATGTTGGCTAATCGAATTTTAAAAAAGGGTAGCTATAGGTATCACATATTTTAGAGTGCTTTAATATTTTCAAAGCCCTCCTGTATTGTGTGTTTTATTGTAGTTTCACGATAATCTATAGATTTTACACCCGTGAGTTATGCCAGTGAATATGATTATGTTAAATTATCTTAAATTCCTAAACACACAGGAACTGTTTGGGGGAGCATATGTGCTCTCACTTATAGGTGTTTGCGTATTTTCTGTTAGAGATGTGGGTGTCTATAAGATACAGAGATAGTATCTCCACTGTGCTATTTTATTCATTATTATTTCAATGGATAAGAAATCCTGTATTCTCAAATATTCTACTAAAAAAAATCTTCACAACCAGCCAATCTGCATACCTATCGTACAGTAACCACTATCGACAAATAATGGCCCAGGCGGCCCCTGGGTGTCTCAGTTGGTTAAGTGTCAGACTCTTGGTTTCCAGGTCACGATCTCAGCATCTCTCCTCCTCGTGTCCCTCCCCATGTTTATGTTTTCATTCTCTCTCTCTAAAATAAATATATCCGTCTTTCTCTCTCTCTCTCTATGCCCTGGAGAGATAGAGTCCTCGGGAAATTGATAAAGCTAGAAATTGTTGATAGAAGGAATGGAGAAGAAAACTGACTGGGATCTGGTAGAGGTATTATTGGGTACTTTTTGAAGGCCCAGCTGAGGTTAGGGATAATGAATTTGTAGCTTAAACTGGATGGTGGGTATGACTTGGAGAGGTATGAAATGGTGAAGGTATGCGTTGTTATATTAGAAGGCCTATATCTCAGATTAAGTTTGAGGTGTTTGGGGGCAATCATTGAAGTGGAGGTTTTTGGTTTGTTTTTTGTTTTGTCTTGGGAAATAATGAGAGTGAATGCCAAATGGGGAAAGGCATTTCTAGCCATCTGATATCAAGCTTATTTAATTTATATCTGGGTCTTATTCTTTTACTAGTGAATTCATTCTGTTAGAATAGTTGATTGGTCCCCAGGTCCTCTCCCCTCCCTCCAAAAAATCCCTCAGAATCAAGAACTCATATTGAGTTAGTGATTGAGAGACTCAGTTCTAATTGCTTGATTAGAAATCATGTGTTTTCAGTATTAGAATTAATCCTTGAAACACAGAAGAACATTCAGTTACATCATTCATTGCATTATTTATGGGCTCCTAGTTGCTACACAGTAAGGTTTCCCTTCACTCAGACTTGATACCTGAGTAAGAGAGCCTGTAGAATTTAGAGTAATGGTGGCCACCAATACATTTCCTATTACATTGGAGAACACGGTATTTTTTCTCTCCCTCCCTCCCTCCCTCCCTCCCTCCCCCCCCTTTCTCTTTTTCTTTTACCAGCAGACATTTTCTTACCTGAAAAGGTGAAAAATTACTTTCAGTAAACCAAACATTTTAAGCAAACTGTACATCTGCGGTAGCAATTTGTGAATAGATGAAATTCAATAAAATACTCTTAAGGGTTACGCAAGTCTTGTTGTGTTCATCAGCCTTTGAAAATCCCAGAGCCTGTCTTGAGAGTTTTGGTGCCTCCCAGTCATCGTGATGCATTGTAATGACCGTCTTGCTGTAGGTGTGTGGACATTCTGGCGAGTGGAATGCCCTAGATGATCAGACGCTTATTAACAGGACATTTCTTCCTCATGGAGGCCCTGGAGAGCTCCACGGTGCTTGTGGTCTCTGAGAGTTTCTCACACTCCAGTAGGGTCTCTTAGGCAAGGGGAGACAAAAGAGGGGTGGAGTTTGAATGAAGTTTTTAATTAGAGTTCTCTGTATCATGTGGCTAATGTGTCTGTCTTGTTTTCTTTAAATATGCCTCTGTGTGTGTGTGTGTGTGTGTGTGTGTGTAAGCTACAATACAGTAAATGCTGCATTCTGATTGTTGTTTTAATTTGACTTTGGGGAAATAACTTCCATCTCTGTTTCCCATCTCTGAAATCATATGTACTAATGTGAATCTCTTACTTAAGGGTAACTATGTAAGAAAATGCAAGTAGTGAGTTGGAGACGTTGTGTTGAACTATTATGAATTACATCATTGTGCTGCTATGCTGATTTTTTGAGGAGCAAGACTTGGTTCAGATTTTTTTACTCCCTACATTCTGGGGAAAAAAAAAAAAACAGGTTTTGGAGTCAGACATGAACTGTGGTCATTATTTTGTGCATTCTTGGATAAGCCTCTAGGGGACTCAGCTTCTTATCTATGAAGTGATGGTAATGAGTGGCTGATTAGCTCAGTTGGTTAGAACATGGTGCTGATAAAGTGAAGGTAATACTTTATTGGATTATGAAGATGAGAAGGATAATGATAGCATAGTATTTTGAATACAGTAAATCATCAATGTTGCCGCCTTTCTCCAGCCCCCGCTTATCGGCTCTTTTCCCAGTCTTCCTATTGTTAATCACATCTCCTGATGCCTTCAGTTACCTTCAGCCACGGTTTTCAGCAAAACCTCCAGATACTCCCTTTCATCATAAGGAGTATCTTGTTCAGCATTCTTGTGCTCTTTATGGGAAATATTTTCAACATTTTTGGGAATGCAACCTTTCAGGGTTATGAAATCTTCCAGGAATTCTGTTCTAGAAATCTGAAAACCAAACAGGATCTCCTTGGGCTCCTATTCATTCATGCATTCCCTGACCTCTCGCATTCATTCATTTGGAGAGCACGTATTTGGCAAATGAGCATTTAGTGATTCATTCAGCATGTGCGCAGTGTGCGTTAAACCACATGCATGAAGTAGGACATTCCGACAGAAATTCCATATGGTCCTTTTGGATTAAGAAAAAACATAAAACCACATTTTAAAAATTACCAAATAATGTCCCTAGCAGTTCCTTTGGCCCCTCCCTCTGTATTTCTCTTTCATCCAACCCCAGTCTTTCCTTATTTGGCATGATACCGAGGATGCGTGGACCAGGGGAGGGTCTGTAGGTGAAAAGACCATTAGAAGCTACACTGATGGTGGTGGTAGTAACGGTAGTGTTGATTCATCAAGCCCTTACCACATGCTGGGCGCCGCGCTGAGCGCTGTGCACGTTTTGTTTAATTAGATGCCCATACCTGTTCTGCAGGAGCCATGCCTCACCGTGGTCTAAAGGACATCAAAGAGCCAACCTTTCTGACCTCTGCAGAGTCTGGGTATAAAGAGGAACAACAGCTTTATTGCTTTGCAGGGGCAAAGGAGGCTGTAGCAGCTAAGGTGTTCAGACCTGCAAGCCTGGCCCTTGGGGATTTATCAGGAAATACAGGATCTGGTTGGTTTCTTTCTTTTCTTTTCTTTTTCTTTAACTAATTTTCTTTTTTAAAGATTTTATTTATTTGGCAGGGAGAGAGAGAGCACAAGCAGGGGAACACAGGCGGAGGGGGAGGGAGAAGCAGACTCCTTGCCCACCAGGGAGCCTGATGTGGGGCTCGATCCCAGGATCCTGGGATCACGACCTGAGCCGAGGGCTGACGCTTAACTGACATGAGCCCCCCAGGTGTCCCAAGATCTAGTTGGTTTCGACAGGAATTGTGTATGTGCTGCATTGGTCATGTTTTTAGGGTGGTACCATATTCCTGAGAGAGAAGGGTGAGGAGGTTGGAGGGGAGGTTTGGGGAAGAGAGAGGAAAAGGTTAGTTTGAAATGGAGCTTCCTTGAAGCATCAGTGCGGCCACTTTACTTTTCCTTCATCTTTCTGCTCTGAGGCGCGTCCGCAGACAGCAGCCCTCCCCACCAAGCTCTTCCATCTCCCTTTATTTTCATCAGGGCACTCTCCGTTAGAAGTAACCCTCTCCATTTACATGTTTGCATATGTGTTCTCTGTCACTGAAGCCCGGCCCTGGGCAGAGACATCCTCTGGGTTGCTCTCTGTGGGGTTGGTGGTCTTTGCAGCGCCTTGGAGGATCCTGGCTGGCGGGGGGTTCCAGGGGCCTCTTTATGGACTGAATGAGCAAGTGCCATTTTAAAAGAAGTCATAACACTTGGAAGAGAAAGAACATAGTTAAGAAAAAAAACCAAAACCCACTAAACTTATAGGGTGGGGGAGGAAGAGAATTAACACGTGTCAGGTGTTTAAGTTTTCCTAATGTGCATCTGTGAATTTGTAAAATAATCTCATCAGAGATTCAGAGAAATGGAGCGACCTGCCTGGGATGGCAGTGAATGACGGACTTAGATTAGATTAGAATCTTGGCGTGTTTGCCTCTGAACTCTGTGTTCCTTCGGCTGTGTCGTGTGTTTTGAGCCTCTGCGAGCGTGGTGGCCATTGTGATGAAACGGCCAGATGCCCCTTTCGAAATCAAGGGCTTCTTCCGCTCGATGCCAGCCATTCTGCTAACAGGCACCCTCTGCTGTCAGTCCCCCGGGTGCATTGCGTGGACCGAAGACAGCTTGGCCATGGTCATGGCCCATTCCGGTGACTCTGGAGCAGGGGGCTCTGAAGGCTCCATCCTCCCATCCTGCTGAGCCAGCTCTGAAGGGAGAACTCTGTGGAGGGTCCCCGGAGGCCTCCCCTGAGCCTGCATCATAGTCCAGCTCCTCCCTCTTTCCCATTCTGCCTCCTTCTGCACTCTTCCTTGGGTATTGATCCCAGGTCACCCCCTCATAGGCGTTCTTCCTGCTGATCTTAGAGCACGCTTCCCAGGGGGCCCAACCCATGGCAGTGGGTTTGAGAACCATGATAGCTTGCTTGAAAGAGCCACAGTCAGCAACGGGGAGGTGGCATTTGGGAGAACTGTAATGATAACCTTGGATTTGGATTTTATTTTTGGAATTGAGGCACAGTTGGTTGGCTCTCTCGTGTGAGTTCTTTGAGGGCACTTGGTGCTCCCAGATCACTCAGTGCCTGTCACATGGTGGGCAAGCCAGTCAGTCAACCGACCTAGAGACTTGGGATTGGGTTTTGGTAAGAACTCGTGGAGGTAGTAGCTGGTATCTTGAAATCTGACAGCTCTCTGGCTTAAAGAGGCAGAAACACAACAACAGAGCATTGAGAAGTGCTAAACAAAGAGAACCAGCAGTGTAGGTGCCCAGAAGCTTTTCCGTTTGCTTGCGGGTGGGAGGTGGGCTGGAGAGCAGCGGGGGGCAAGGACTGCAGTGGTTGACAGCTGTGAAGCCACGAGAATTTAAGGATGGTATTTTCAAGTCCAGACCAAGACTGCTGGGGGCCTTAGAAGAACGATATCCATCCTGCCTCCGAGATGGAAACCCATTTAAAGAGGGAATATATGGTGAATACACGAAGATTTCATAAGTGTATGTTCCTTACCCAAGACTTTGGCAATACAGGGGAAAGGAGAGAAACAGTTGGCAGGGCCTATGAGGCCAAATCAAAGTGTATTAAAGAAGCGGAGACTCGTGTTTGAACACGATAGTTAAAAAAATGTGGGAGGTGGATGAGAGAGAGAGGCTTTGGGAAAGGATGAGATTGATCTAGCGATGTTTTTGAGCCTCTTTGCCAAGCGGGAGGGTACCTTCTACCCAAGGGGAAAGCAATATGGCGGGCGCACCGTGGTGCAATGGCAGTGGGCGGACTTTGGTTTTCCTTACATCTGCCTTACTACAGTCTTGTCCTGAGTTTATAACTCAGTGATCGGCTGGTAATTTTTTTTATACCTAATTAGTGTTGAATTTAAATTGTCATGCTATTTGCCATTCTCCAGTTTATATTTTAACTGTGGGAACTGCACTGATGATGGGGCAACAGATGAGGCCGGAAATGTCACTAATTCACCCCTCAGACCATAAAGTGCCTTTTTTTCATTTGTGTATTCTACTGCATATAACTTTTGGGTTGTTTCATCAATCTCAAAATGTCTGATTTCTCTTAATACATTTAGGGATCAGATTTTGTAAGTCAAATAGCTTGTGGCAGGAACTGTTTTTTGATCTGTGCTTGTATTAGTGTGTTCTCTTTCAGTTTTAAAGGTAATTTGAGAGATATATGCTATATATATATATATACATATATGTATATATATATATATATAGCCTCTATTCTTAGCTTCGCCATGTCTGATATGACTTTGTTTAGTGTTAGAGCTCTTCTTGACCTTGATGGAAAGGTTGCTAATGGAAGGAACTCTCCGGGGATTAGGAGGCAAGTGAATAGGACTCTGCTTTGTTGTTTTATCAAATGTATTTCACACAGTTGAGAGGCCGTGTGGAAGGTAAAATAAGGCCAGCCAGGGCACACACACGATCAGATGTAGCTTATTGGCTCTCTCCTTTTCCTCCTCTGGATGAATTTTGCTCAATTTCATCAAACAAGGATTTTTGTCTATTTTATATACGGCCATGTCCCCAGTTTGCCAGCACCTGGCACATTGTAGCTGGTCAATAAAGATTTGTTACATGAATACACTTAGAGTGAATATGAGATTATTTATTCTCACTGTACCGTACAAGTGTTGTGAGAGATAAATGCATTGATAAGTAGTGCACTTTAGGATTAAAACCAGGAGCCGTAAAAAACAAAACCAAAATAAGGCAGATTATACAGATGTAATTATTATGTCCTATTATTTTTATTCCTTCACCCCATGTTTACTATTTGTGCTCTGTGCATGCTCGACTTTGTCGAGTCATGAGCCAAAATAGAAGACCTATGGAGGAGAAAATGTTGCTAGTGATCTTCAGAGTTGAAAACCAGAGAGTGTTGGGTTTTCCAGAGTCTGCTTACATGAGGGACTGGGAGGGAGGAATAAGTTTTTTCTACGTGATCAAACCATCTTTACAGAAAAAAAAAATTCAACACTACTTCATTAAATAGGTATTTGTTGTTGGCTCTTTCTGTGCCAGAAACCGGAGATGTCTTAGTTACATGGGAAGAGCGCTTGTAATCTCCCCCGCCCCATTTTTCTTGTGATTCTGTTGCAAACATTTCAGGATTGAAGCTTCAGAAAGATTTTATCCTTCTTCCAACCAATTTCTTGAGTAAAGTCTTCCCAAGGGAAAGCAAGAACTTTTGGAAGAAAAATTCACATTACCCCAACAGCAAATTTAAGGAGAACCTGCTGTTGTGCTAGCGAGAAGCCTGTCATCCTAATTCAGTAAGTTCCTGGAGACCACAACAAAAGAAGAAAGTATCTTGTTTAGACGCCTGTGGACTGATTTCTCCCAGGACAGGGTTACTCTGTCTTCCAAATGCACGTTTTCCTGGTGTGATTGGTTTAAATCGTGTATGAGAGAGATGTCTTGATTTTTGATCGTTGGCTTATGAAATATTTGATTTTTAATGCAAGGAATTTATTTGTTTATTTGCTTTCCACGGAGGAGAAGATGCAGGGATTGTTTCAGATTGTATGTTCATTATGGTATTTACAGATAGGAACATAAATTTATTTGAAGGGCACTTTAAAAAAAATTTTTTTTTTAATTTATTTGTCAGAGAGAGAGAGAGAGTGAGAGAGCAAGCACAGGCAGACAGAGTGGCAGGCAGAGGCAGAGGGAGAAGCAGGCTCCCCGCCGAGTAAAGAGCCCGATGTGGGACTCGAACCCAGGACGCTGGGATCATGACCTGGGCCAAAGGCAGCCGCTTAACCAACTGAGCCACCCAGGCGTCCCTGAAGGGCACTTTTGATGTTTACCTATTTATCTCTAAGTATCTACGTTGCAAATGTGTGTATATATGTGTGTTCGCAGGTATGGATCTGGGTAGCTATGATCTCCTATTGATTATGTAGGGCAGAGGAGAGATGGCTCTGTCATTGGATTCTGAATTTAAAAATGCCATTCAGTAGGAATCTGGAGTAGCTATAAATACCATCATTGTGTCTTTTAAAAATTTGCCAGGAATAGTGAAAATGTCTTTTACCTCCTTATCAAAAGAATCTGCCTCTAAAGGCATTTATTGTAAGGAGTGATGATGATGAGATAATTGTGTTGTAATGGAACACAGCCTGAGGGAAAGAGTAAATTTTAGCGACTGACTGTTGTAATCCCATCTGAAGCTTCAGACACATACGAGCGAGTTTCTGGCTGGCGTAGATGCTGGAGACAGAGGTTTATTGTTCCCTCCTGAGACAATGATCAATAAACACTCTTGGACCTGACAGTGTTTGCAAGCTATGAAGACTCCTTTCTCCCCCCTCTCTCTTGTGTAAACTTACTGCCATTCTAAACACATTTCAAAGAAAACCAGTCTTTCCTTTTGCTCTGAATTAAATTCTCTCTCTAAAAGTGTGCTTGCAAAGCAGGAACCTAACTTGGGTGCTGAAGAAGAGTGGATGGGATTTGGCCACAGCTTCCGAGGAGCCAACTGTGCCAAGTCTGATGTATGAGGCTCTGCGGGCTGTCATTTTAAGCACTTGGGCACTTCAGTCCTTACTCAGCTGTGTTCTAGGGATGGAACAGTCAAATACTCAGTCAAATACTGAGTTAAGTCGTAAGTTTGATTTTCCACCGTCAGTCTTGCCTTCTTGACTGTTGAGAAACAAATCTGGGTCTCAGGTATCTAGTTAGCACAGCTAGCCAATGATTCTGATTATAGCATTGGGGTGTATCATCTTAATCAATGGCATTAATGATGACAGTAATGAAAGAAATTACCAATTCACTTAGATGTGTAATTGGAAAAGGCATTTTACGACAAGTCACCTCAAGAGACAATAATTTTTCAAAAAATACATATTAGTAAGTCACTTTCAAGTATGGGTCAATAAAAACATTAACCGTTTTTAGGGTAAAACTATAAAATAGGCTAAAGATGTGAAGATAAAAATAAGATCTAAATCTATATCTAAAAAATAAAATCTTGGCCATTAAATAAGGTATTTAGCTACTTTCTGTTATTTATACATCAAATCAAGATATGCCTGCCTGGAAACATCTTGAAAACGCAAGATAATAAAGTTCATTGTTTTGTTCTTCCGGAGTACCCAACAGAAATGAAAGCGAGGGCATATCAAAGTAAAGCGTATCAAAGTTTCTGCCTTGGTGTTTTGTAGTAGTTTAAACCCTGATATTTTAGGAGTTAAGGTTGAGAAAAATTGTAAAGTAGGGATGTTTATTTCTGGTTGTCCCTATTCTTAACCTCTCTCTTTCTTATCAAAACCTCACCCCACAAAAATCTGCCATGAGTCTCTCCCAGCAGACATGTTAGGCTGTGTGTATTTTAAATATCTTACATCAAATTATTGTTGAAAAATACCTCCCTTGATTTTAAGCATATCAAAGGAGTGGAAACGAAGTTTGGGGTAGAGAGGGCTGGGAATGGATGTGCTGGAGACCGCGCTCTTGGTGTCCCCCCCACTATCCTCAGATCAAACCTGGTTGTCGGGACCCACAACGCTCCAATATGTATTGTTGACTATGGGAGTGATGCCTGCCTGCTTCTCGGGCGGCCATCCGGAGACCTCCTGAAGCTACAGTAAATTATCAGGTATTCTTGGTCTGTAGAAATCAAGTAGCTATATTGGGAGATATACATACAGGCACATATATATACAATTTTTGATTACGTGGTATTATACTTATTAATTTGGTATCATACACTATTGTGTGTTATTTTACAGAGCTATTGCTGCTACGTCAGGGTTTGTTTGGAATAAAGCTCATAGGGCCAAATGAGGCAGATGGTGTCCTTAGGTTTTATAATGCTTAGAGATTCTGGAGACTTTTCACCTTAAACGAGTAAATTATGGACTGATACACGTCGTGCCTATTACGGATGCCGCTGTACTGGGTTGGCCTTGGAAGCTGCTGTGAAGAGCCCTTGTTCACACGAGGAAATTAAAGGGTTTTTGAAGCTGGGAAGTACTGCCCGCTCCCCCATCGTACCTTGCTCCTAAGCATCGTATCAGTAAAATTCTCTGTTGTTTGGGGTGAATGCGTAGACATGACTTGCGTGGGTCAACATCTGAATGATGTTTGTGAAGCTGAATGGCAGAGGAAGACATTTAAAACTTGTATAGTATTCTAGAAAGAAATTGAAAAAATAATACTGTGCCAGAAACATTTCTCTTCTTCTTTAGGCAGCTGTTCCCAATATCCCTTTCTTACTCACATCCATTTGCCTCTCTCTCCCCACCCCCCCACCCCTTTTCCCAGTTACCAATTTTCTGTTAGGTAATGAGACAAACAAATGGCCAAGAATGACCACATAGCTAAAAGTTTGGTTCTCATGTGAGCAAGTTTTGATGTCTTTTGTTGACGTTCTTCTAAAATGGCCACAATGATTCTTATTATGGTGCCTATTTTTGTGATAAATGGCTTATTTTATTAGTTTTCAGGATAAGCCGACTTGAAGAGAATTTTGAAAAATCAGGGGCATTCACCGACTGTAATTTTTTTTTTATGCCCAAGAATACAAAGCGCTAGTGACATTTTTTTTTCCTTCTTAATTTTCCGCACTTCAGGACTATGAGGGAATGATGGGCTGACCTACACTTTCCACGCCAAAAGGCCACTAGCAATGAGTGACATCTGCTCAGAGTTCACAGAGTAGGTTTTGTTTTTAAAGATTTTATTTATTTATTTGACAGAGTCAGCGGGAACACAAGCAAGGGGAGTGGGAGAGGGAGAAGCAGACTCCCCCCCCCAGCAGGGAGCCAGATGTGGGGCTCGATCCCAGGACCCTGGAATCATGACCTGAGCGGAAGGCAGGCGCCCAGCGACTGAGCCAGCCAGGCGCCCCGTCACAGAGCCTGTTTTTAGCACACATTATCCCCCGGATTCATGCAGGAAGTGAATGAGATGGGCAGGGCGAGGATTATTATCAACTCCGATTTAAGGACAAGGAAACGGAAGTTCAGAGAGGAGCAGCGACTTGCCCGAAGTGAAGAGGCCGGCGACCACGTGCATTTTAGTGTCCAGGTCTCTTGTGTCTAGCTCCTTCCACCATGATGTGTCTGTCCCCGTGCCCCCACGCTGTCGCGTCCTCAACACACCACGTGCGCGCTGTGCAGCAGAGACTCCCTGTTTCGCGCCTCGTGTGCTCCTACTTGTGACTCGCGAAGGGATGGCTGGTAGCGACGTCCTGTTGCTCTTCCTGAACCTGAACTCCCCTGGCCCCTTGTGGAGTTCCCGAGCGCGCGGGGTCCTGCAGAGACCCGTGTTAGAGACCCCGGGGGCTCTTTCTTCCTCAGCGCTTTGCCCCCAGGCTGGCCTCGACGGCCTGTGCAGGTGCAGGTGCGCTCCGGGCTCCCGGGGTGAGGCAGCCGTGAACGCAGTGACGGAAGCCACCGTCTCGGCTCAGCCTGTGCGGCAGAGTCTGCCAAGAGTGATGGTGTCACTTGTAGTTTGGTTTCTGGGAGGCGAAGGGGGCACGGGCACCCTAGAAACCGTTACCCTAGTGAGGGGATGTATGCCTTTCACAGATGGCGTATCGTGCCTAACCCCACACACACGTCTTGGTGTCACTGAGTACTTGCTAGAAGGCATGGGGAGGCCGTGTAATAGTTATTACGTAATGCAATGATCCCTAGATTAAAAAAATGTGCTCATGTAGAGTTTAATGAAAAAAAGCCAGGCTTGGCACATCACGCAGTATTCGCGTTCTCCTGCCTGCCCGTTTTCTCCAGAGTGACATGTGATGATGTTGTCCTCTGCTCGGAAATCTAGTGCATCATAAGCTCCGACGACGTCACCCTCATTATGCGCAGGGTCAGCCCGTTTCATATCCGTTTGGATCATCGGATTGTAGTTAACACTGGATCTGATGATCTGTGCTGAGTTTTATCTTCCCGAGAGGTTGAGGCAGCCGAGCTGCGCAGGACCCGCGCAGGGTGGCACTTGGATGGTTCTGCTTGGTTTCGCATCTGAGATTTTCAGACTCCAAAGACCTGTTCTTGTCAGTGTCCTGAAATCATCTGACTCCCAGGCTCTGCGTAAACAGAAGGGCCCCGTGTCACTTGGGTTGGTATTCGCACGGCAGTTCACTTATTTACGGTGGGCCGGGGACAGATGAGGCTGATTGCTCAGTCGGTGCGATCAGCACGTTTCTGACCTGTTCAGGCTCCACTAGGAGCCCGGTCCGCATTAGCAGTTTGCATTAATTCACTTGGAGTCAAAGCAAAATGCGTGTCATGCCGAATTCTTCTGTCGGGTGGAAGGCGCTGCTCTCAGGTTGTAGGTCAGCCTCGCTAGGGAGACCTGATACTCCCCTGCCCTTTGTAAGAGTCCCTTTGAGTTAAGATGGTTGGAGAATTCCTTTAGTTTGGGAATAATCTTTCTCCGTGTGACAGAGGGCCGGTATACCCCTGAACAGTGTTGGGTATAATGTTTCATAAACTATTCCCCTCCTTTCTCTTTCCTTTGGGCTGCCCTCTCGGACTTTGCCTGCTTCCCCCGTGCCCTGTTTTTGTCCCCTTTACAAATGTTGCTTTGGAGGCTGGGTGGCCCACTTTTCCTGGGGCTGCACCTTGGGCTGGATGATTGGAGAGAACTCTCTGTTACTCCTCAACAAATTATTGTTGAAGCTGGTGCATTTAAGGTTGACAAAGCAGTTCCCCGTTTTGTGTGTAAATTTTGTGATTTAACTGTCAGGCAGGAAATATTCCTTCCCTTATTTTCCAGGCTCTTGTTGGGAAAATACCACACAGTGGCTCCCAGCACTGGAAACAATAGGGAATTCTTTGGAAATACACAAGGGGAGCTTGCAAAGAGGCTGTAAAGGGCTGGAAATTATTTCCTGACAGGAGGACCATTGCCGTCTGGTAGGGTGTTCAGGAGCCGAAATGGCACTAATTAGCTTTGCGCCACCTAATTGGCATCTTTGGGCCGTGAGGCCTGCCTGGCAACCGTCCTAGATGTTAGACACAGGCAGTTTAGTTCAGTTTAGCAATTTTTTGACTACTTGCTCATCAAGAGATTTTTTTTTATAGAATCATCATATAACCCATATACATATCATACTTTGTACTTCTATCTCATTTGACTTTAAACAACCCTGAGCAATAGTTATGCTAGAAGCTTCTCTATTTCATCAGAAAGGAAACTGAGGTTTAGAAAGAAAAAAAAAAGGCTGTGTCCAAAATCACACCATCTAGTGAATAGTTAATCCCTTTCAACCGTAACCTTTTCTGCCTTAAAGACAGAAGACGGTATTTTAGTTCAGAAAAGCAGATGAAAAGCTTGGCTTTTTGGAGGCAGGCATACAGAGATGAGACACATATGTAGACTTAGACACTACCTACGGGATTTGGGGCACGTTTTTTTAACTTGTCTGGGATGAGTTTCTTCCACATTATAGCATTGGGGTAATACTTCTTCCTTTCTTATAGGATTTTTGTGGGGACTGAATGGAGGTGTTACATGGAACGTGCTCTCTTAGTGTTTCACAGAAGTCAACAACGTGTTTAATCCAGAAAGCCTAGCATTTGGAGGACAGCACAGCTCGCTGCCCTGAGAAGGTGTCTAGAACCAGGATCCTCTTGTCTCAGGATTTTTATTCGGCAATTGTTTTTATTCAGACGTTCAAGGGGACCTGGAAAGCGCGTTTCTCCTTGAGTTACCTGATAAAGAAGTTAAGGATCATACCGAACTATTTAAATAACAGTAACTTTTGTGAATTTGGGAAAACAATACAACATTGTTTTCATATCCATTGAAAACAAATAAAAGGAAACAAGGGACTTCGGAAAGATACATGGAAGGCCATTTTAGTAGTCAGCAGAGCCCAGTAAGTTACTCATGGGGGAGGATGCAGAAGAAAATCACAGGAGACCTAACTCTGTCTTGTTGGTGGCTCTTTCCAGCCATGTTGCTGAGGCAAAACACACTTGCACCTCCCTAGACCTCCTTGTTTTCATCTGTAGAGTGTGGATAATTATATCTGAGACTCACGAGGTGGTTGTGAACATCTAGTGAGCGGAAAGGAAAGAAAGTGATTGGTAAACTGTGAAGTGTTCTCCCCACTGAAGGTGGTGGTGTTATTTGTTGAAAACACCCAAAATTCTTGGATAACTTAAATGTGCTCTCGCTGGAAGGTAGGGGTCACACTGAATACGTCACCCTTAGGAGCTCTTTCAGTTTGAGGAATGTGCTTTTTCAGCTTAAATGGGTGTTGATGGTATAGGTCTTGTATATCAAATTGAAATTCAGTGGCTATTTTTGGAAAGGGGTTAAAATAACAAAGGGGGAAATACTTGGAAAGCAAACCTACTTTGTATAGAAGACTTAATAGTCTTCTATTATATGGTAAGTATATTCAGCTATAATCCGTAATTACAGTGATGATAACCACTGCACTTTGCTAATTAGAATATGCTTCTAATAACGCCAAGATCATCAGTTTGAATCCCCGTATGGGTCAATTAGCATAATGTCAACCTTTACCCTAAGCTCTCATGGGGTCACTCAGTTGTATATTGTGTTCATAAGGAGAATAAAGCGGAGATTGAAGGAAATCATGCAGATTTTCAACCAGTGTGGGTAGGAAGAACTCTACCTTATTGTGTGTCTCTAGCTTTCTTTTTTTTTTCTTTTAGCACACTTACTACTTTTGCTTTTTGTGATTAATTATCTATCTAGACTACCAGTTTTGTTTAGCAAATTACTAGCATCATTCACTTGAAATGGTATTGTCCAGCTTCCTGAGAGATGGTGGATTCTCCAGTATGATTTGACCCTCTGTTTTCAATTGCTTAACTTTGCAATGGTTTTCTTCAAAATGACCCTGAGAACTACGAACTTCTTACTAGCATTTTTCAGATGGGAAAATAGAGGCATTTTTTTTTCCCCCAAGGTTTCCTACTCCCAGGTGAAGCGATGTTGGCTAATTTTATAAAAAGGTCAGTAGCACAGCTGGGCTTGAAATACAGAGGTCCTGACTCAAAGTTCTATATTTAATTTGCCATCTATTTTTTTTTCTTTTTTTTTTTTTTTTTTGGTTTATATGTAGTAAGTTTAGTCAGAGGCTGGGAAAGTGAATATTTTGTCTGCATATTTAGCAAGATGGATGATTACTGCAATTACATCTCTTTCAGAAGTAGTTAAACCACTTGCCGGAAGTGACTTATTGTTGTTGGACTAATTTTATTAAGTAACACCAATCATATCATTTGATTCATTGGTGTCTACAGGCTTAGCCATAAAGACAGGGTAGCTAATTACAATTTTGGTCACATTCAGTGACAGAATTTGGCATATCATGTCCTAATATGAGAAATGCTCTCACGTCCTGGAGAATGTGGTGGTTCCGGTAGTGTGACCTAGAGGATGAGAAGTGCATCTCCACCCGCCCCCCCCACCTCTTAACTCTCACTGAGAAGCCTATTTACTGCAGTGCCGCTCTTAGTGGTTCAGACCATGTTTTATCATGGAGGGGTGTTCATTTTTTACCATCATTTACCTTAGGACTGGGGATTGCATTTTTGAGGAAATGGAGGTATGACTCCTTCTGAGCACCCTCTGAGATCAGGGTACTAAAGGGACTGAGAATTTTGAGGAGAAAAGGAGGGAGAATATGCAATGGTGATTTCTGGATCTGTTTTGGGAGTGTAGGTGATGGTGGTGGAGATTCGGCCCACCGGAACGCAGCATGAGTGTATCAGACGCCCGGCTGCTCGGAAAGGGAAGGGGTGAGCCAGAGGAGGAGAAGCTAAGGGAGGGGAAGGGCAAGCGCACGTTAGACTTGGTGATTTTGCCTGTGGCTTTCTTTGTGTGTGGAGGTTTGGTGGACAGAATGTTCCGTGTGTTCTCAAGAAGCAGACAACGAATTTGGATCCATGTGTTTCTTTAATTGTATGTTGACATTAAAAAAATGCCATCTGAGGACAATTTCCGAAGGGAAGAGATGCTTTCTTTGCAAGGGAGCACTTGTCATGCCTCTAACTTTGGTTCTTTTTCCGTCAGATGGTGATCATGGCACCAGCCTGACTATTTGACTGGACTGATGCAAGGACCAGTTGCGATAACACGGATTAGAAACTGCGAACTGGAAAGTGCTCAACCCAGTACAGTTTTAAAGGTTACGTACGGTATAGGTTGGAGATGATGTGCTTGGATTCCGGAGCAGCTTACCTGAGACTCAACCGTGGTGTTGTCTCTTTTTACCTGTGTGGCACAGGGAAACTTAAATGCTGTGTGTCTCGCCTTTCTTAGCTGTAAAGTAATAACACGCACGAAGATGTGAAGGCTCACATGGAGGAAGTGCCACACAAGCCATTATGTTGTGTGCACGAGCCTGTGCTACATCGAATGCTGACGTGAGCTCCGGAGAGTGAATGACATGGGAATTTAAAAACCCTATATTTATGCCTCAAGCCGTGTAGCTCTTTGTTTATCTAAGAAATTCATACTTGATTATAAGCCATTAGTTAAGTTAAGGAACAAACTGTTGAATTTGACAGTTAGGTATGTACACCTCCCAGAAGCTAACTTCTCCTGACGCTTGAATAAAGAAACTGTTCTCATGAATGCTGACTTACTCGGTTCAAGTAAGGTTTCTGGAGGATTACTGGTCTTGATTATCATGTTTATACCTTAAACGAAAGGTTTTCAACCCTGACTGCCCACTGGAAGCAACCAGGTCTCCCAGACAGGTTGAACCAGAAAATTTGGAGGTGGAACTCAGGGGCTGGCATTTTTTAGAAGGTCCGCAAGGTGATCTTAATGTGCAGATAGAATAGAAAACCAGTGGCTTAGAGCATTAGTAATTAAATGTATATCCCTATTATTTAGTTTCTGGATATTTAATTTTCCCATGTTTAAGTAAATAAAATGATGTGGCTAGTTACAGATATTTGTTCAAAGGAGGATGGATGTATGGTTTCCATCAATTCTGTAGCCTATGGGTCTGTGCTGTAAAGCAGAAATGAGAAGTTCATTTTTAAGTTATCTGTGAAGTTGTGTCTATTTTTGGCACGATGAAGTGCTGTCGGTATTAAGGTAGAATCCCAGGGTGTTCAAGGTCAGAGGGATCCTGCAGGCATCTAGGAGAAACAGGGTATACTTTGAAGCCAGTCCTGGCCTGCAATGGTTTATTCACTCACTAGTTTTGTGATCCGGGGATATTTACTTAACCAGTCTGAGCATCAGCTTCTTGATCTCTAAAATCGAGGTGAGCTTGTGCCGTCTATCTGGGGACAGGGGTTCCCGCAGGCGCAAACACTGGCGACCTGACTCCCCGCCTCCTGCCGGATCCTGGATCCATCTGGTGCGGGTCTCTAGAGCAGGGACTGTGCCCCGGGCTCCGCAGGGCCGTCTGAGCCTGCAGGGCCAGCTGCTGGGAACCGCTTCCTCCCACTCCTCAGGGACCACTTCTCTGGCTCTGCTGGGACCGTTTCATGGCTGGCTGTTTGGATCCCATGACCTTCTGTGAGCATCACATTTAGTCTGCGGGGTCAGCACTGCTGGCCGAGCAGGGGGAAGCTATTCTGAGAGCAGAGATGAAGATGGTTCCCGGTGGCTGCGTGATGGCAGCTTCTGAGTACCTTCTGTTTAACCCCCTAGTATCCATGGGTGGGACCCAGACGGCTGCCTTGTCTGTCCGGCTGTCTTCCTGTTCAGTGCTTCTTGGTGTTGAGCAGGGATGGTTGGAGACCCCATCTCTATCTTAGTTTGGGGCGAGCAGAGAAGAATCACAGATCTCTTTGTCTTTTTGTGAAAGGAAGAGTGCCTTTTTCTTTTTCCCCACCCGTGTCTCTCAGATCCTCCAGCCTCTGGCTGTGGAGTTATAAGGCCACCTGGTTCTTCTGTTGCACACTCTTTGTGTCCTGGGAAGGAGGCTCATGGCTTGTTTCTTATTTCTTGTAAAGCTTAATGCCTGGGCTCCTGATCTCAGCTGTGGTGCCTCAGGGTCCTTCCCACATGTAAGCCTGCTTTCTAGGTCTGTCCCCAATCTTCATTTTCAGAATTCTGCTTTTATCGCCATCTCTGGACTGATCTGAAGTTGTCATTGGAAATATTTATACATTCTGCTGCCATCTTTTTTTTTTTTTTTAATCGTTTCTTCTGTCTCCTGGAATCGGCACCCTCTTATGAGGGGTGGTCATGCTAGCTCTGTTGATTTTTTGGGTGGTAAGGATCTCGAAGCATTACACTTAACGGGGTGGATGCTCTATGCTGTCCTCCTCCACTGGACTACGAAACGCTCGAGGGTGGAAGCCGTGTTTTGCAGCCGAGCATGGTCATAACTATCCATTACTAGCTACCACCTGTGCACCAGAGACTGCTTTATTTCAATTAATTTCCAAGGAAAGTAATGTCCACATAAGGGATCGTATCTCAGAGAGCTTAAGTGAATCACCCAGGGTCCTCTAGCTCATGAGTCACAGAGCTGGATTTTGAACTCACTTTGATATTAAATCTTCTTTTCTAAAATCATATTCTAAACTCCTTTTTAAAGGAGGGGACAGATACAGATAGGAGGAAGGGGATCTTGGCCTGTGGAACTGTTGAGTGGGGGACATGTGTAGAGTGGCATTCTTAAAGAAGAGAAGGTCTGCCCATCTTCAGAACCTCCGTGTTTCCCACTCACACACTGGCTTGTGTCACTGACGTAATGTGGACGCTAAGAAGTGTACCCTACGACTCTCCAGGCAGAAGTCACCCCTGTGGATGGCTGTGGCCCCCATGTGGGTCTTCATGCTGTTGTATTCAGGGCAGAGAGACCCAGAGATTTCGTGAAGATGTCTCTCACTGATAAGAGCCATTGGTTGAGCAATCAGGCAGACTCTGAAGAAGGTTCACTGAATCCACGGCGATGAGATGTCCTGGGGAGTCAGGTGTGTGGGGAAGTCCGCCGTGGCTTGCTGGTGAGGAGACACCCTGCCCTCAGCCTCCATACTCCTCGTTTAGACCCTCAGAACGTGCCCACTGGCTTCGGCAGGCCACAGGAAGTGAATAAATGCTTTCCCAAGTTGAAGTTTTGTCAGCTATGGCCAGAGAACGTTTTCTCTTTAATGTATTTGGAAACTATAAATTTAACTCCCGCTGGGGAAGAAAAGTAATTGCTTCACAAAAGAAAAAAAAAATCAGCTCTTTAAAAGGCTCAATTCCTCTTGCAAACATGTGCTTTTTAATGACTGGGAAATTCCTGGTGCAGGGAAAATATGTCCCTTTGTACAAATGAGGTCATTCTGGTCTTTACTGGCTGGCCCTGTGCACTCGAGTTCCTGCTTTCTGTTCCATGTGTTGTGACCAGAGGTTACTGGAAGGGTAATCCCGCTGCACATATTCACTGCTTTTAGGGCGTGCTGCCAAAGAGAAAGTTATCTTAGCTCACCAACTGCCAAGCCAGTGCAAGGGGCCCGGGTCCCAGGGGTCCTGAGCCAGTGACTGATAATGACTTGGTTTGTGTTGGCTGCGGGTCGAGTTTTGAAAGCACACTTTTCCTGCGCACCAGGATTGCGGTGTCTGCTTCGTCCCCCCTAGATTTCTCAACAGCTCCACTGCCCTTGGCTCAGACGTGATTTTTTTTTTCCTTAGGTACATTCTATTTACTCTGCTTTG
The DNA here is from genome assembly GCA_004024625.1 of Mellivora capensis. Taxonomy (NCBI): domain Eukaryota; kingdom Metazoa; phylum Chordata; class Mammalia; order Carnivora; family Mustelidae; genus Mellivora; species Mellivora capensis. The sequence continues at coordinate 67,635 of PISX010003162.1, read as the reverse complement.
ATTCTGAGATATCTGTGCAGGTTTGAAGCCTCCCGTTCATCTTTTTAACATGGTACAAATGAAAACCGGCTATTGAAAGCATTCGCCCTGTACCTATTTCCTTCAACACGGGGAGGCTGATTCCTCCTAAAATTAATTTCTGATTTGCTTTGGCTTAAGGGAAGCCTTAGATTTGCTCAGTGAAAGGGCTTTCCTCAATGGTAGCGTAGAACAGATTTCAGGGGATGCCCTTGATTTAATCGAAGTTCACTTTCCTCTTGCTTTCGAATAACCCTTTCCTGCCAAGAAAGAGGCTGAAACTTGGAAGAGTCTTGGATAAGGAGGCTGCTACCTCTGTCCTGGACATTTTCATAGAGAAGTGAACAGGGAAGGGGAGCGAGGGAACCTGGACACCAACCTCTGTCTGTAGCCTTTTTTTTAAAAAATCGCCTGTTTTTAAGACCACGAACTTTCTCGACTCATCCAGGTTTGTGTGGATAATCAGGGGCAGAGCCATGAGATTGCCAGCTGCCTGCTGCCTCCCATCTCGAGAAGAGAATGTCAAAGTCCTTATATTCCCCTCAAATTCATCTGTGGCTATAATGAACCAATCTTTTGAGAATCCTGCGGAAGATTATTCTCTGTGCCCAATTGACTCTGCGTTTTTATATTTAAAAAAATTCACATTCTTGCCCCTGAAAAATTAGGTTCTTACCATAATTTCTTAATTAAATCTATGTTCTGGGATCTTCCCATCTACCTCAGTCAGAAACTCCAAACTCAGACTCTGTTGCCTAAGTTAGTCTAAGAAAAAATGTCTTGATCTGGAATTAAGAAACTCTATCTTCAGCTGTCATGGAGACGAAAGGATTCTACTGTTTGGTCAGGAATGACTTAGGTGTTTGCCATACACCCCCTCCCTTGCCACGAGGGTTTGGAGCCCTTGCTTGGAATCTCTTGAAGAAGTCAGGTTTGACCTGGGCATGGCCCACATTTCCTTTAGTACACCTCCCCTCCGCTGCCCCCAAAACTTGGTTTATCGCCAGCAGATGTTTTGTTGAACCTAAGAGCCGGTATAGAAGAATTGGAAAAAATACAGCCAGGAAATGGTATCCTACTTGAAACTGAGAAATTCTGGGTAATTGCTGAGGGCCTCGTATTAGTTCCTGGGGGGAAAATACATGGCAGAATGTGTAATGGGTTAATATAGTAAAGCGAAAATGCATACGAGATCAGTCAGAAGGTGCATATCTGCGTCTGATGCTCAGAATGCGAATGGCACTGATCTGCTGATAATATATTTTGTTGTTGTTATTATTCTCCAGCCTCAGACGATACAGCAGACTCTCAAGAGGACCCTGCAGTATTACGAGCACCAAGTTATTGGGTAAGTAAAACAGATTTTGGTCATTATTTGGGGCAAATTAAAGATAATTACTCAAACATAGATGTTGAGCCTGTGGTTTTCTGCCACCCAGGAGGGTCTTATTTCACACTGGCTGTGCTCCCAGGGCAGGCTGGGGGCTCATCGGGACCCTTGCAGTGTTTTCCTTCGGCCTGTTTGTGTTTCATGCTTTTACATGAAATTCCCTTTAGGTATCGCCTTTCCTTTTTGTTTTTTCTTCTTGTGTTCTTACCCCCTTATTCCCATCCACTGAATCTGATGATTTTGCCCTGGGAATGTGGTAAGGTTTAATGACACCAATGGAGGGGCTTTAAAATGGGATTTCAGAATCCTTAGTTAAAGTCTCTTCAAAGTCATTACAAGCCTAACGTTTCAGTGAGGGGCACTGATTTAGTTAGAGTCCTCATGCTATCTTGTTTTCTTTAATCTTCCCTTTCTGGACATCATTGTGACACGGTGTAAAGTAAGAAGACGAGGTGAAGAAATGGGAGCTCACAGCCTCACCAGCACATAGAACTTTAAAGTAACTTTAACTGTTTTGCAAAGGGTGATGATAATGGTAACAACTAACCAAGGATTAGACGCCGTGGGTGCGTGAGATCATCTCAGTGAGCATATTCTGTACACAGAAAGCTCCAAATAAGAGTGAGGTATACTTTCAATCGGCTATGGGAGGAAGCGGTTGGCAATACAGAAGCCTAAATTCGCTGTTGGAATCTAGCTTGAAATGAAGGAAGCAGATTCATTGACATGAGAGGTATTGCATATTTTTTTAAAAATTTATTTGTCAGAGAGAGAGGGAGAGAGAGCGAGCGAGCACAGGCAGACAGAGTGGCAGGCAGAGGCAGAGGGAGAAGCAGGCTCCCTGCCGAGCAAGGAGCCCGATGTGGGACCCAATCCCAGGATGCTGGGATCATGACCTGAGCCGAAGGCAGCCGCTTAACCAACTGAGCCACCCAGGCGTCCCTGCATATTTTTAATTTACATTGTTAATGTTCTGTATGCACTATCGTGATTTATTTGTGTAAGAACTTTGGGGTGGGGGTTAAGATTCAGACTCTGCTACCTCTTAAAATGCTGTCGAACATCATCTAACATTTGGGGGTAATAGTCAATGCCATGGGGATCAAGGATGCATTTTTGGTTATTGGGATGTAGTGTGATTAAAAAAAAAACAGAAGAAAAGAAAAATTGGTGGAAAAATAATCTTGGTATCTAGTACAATGCCATATACTGTAAGTGCTTGGTGATTATGTTAATTGTCATTTCAAAGGGAATTGCTTTGAAAGTTGTCACATCAATTCTCCAAAGTGCCGTACTAGGAAAAGCATATTATTTAAACTCATGAGATGGCTTTTAGTTTGAGGCCATTAGTGATTCTAAATGGTTTATCCTAACGGAGGTAAATGATGTCAAATTAATCTCTCTCCACATATTCTAAAATAAAACTTAATCACTCTCATTGGATCTGCTGCTTCCACAGTGTGATGTTTGGATTAAATTAGTCAGTAGACTTAGAACAGTTTCTTGCGTATGGTGAACACTACATGTTTGCTTGCTTTTCTGTTTATTATTATTTTTAATATTTTAAAGACACTACCAGTAATCTAATGCAGGCGTTTCCCGGAATAGTGAATGCCCTGTCTGTTTTGAAATGAAATCATAACTGATCCAAGTCTCATTTGTGAACTAAGCTATGTCTTCACAGCAAATTGGAATGGGAGTCTTGGAACTATGATCAGAAGAGGTAACTAAACTATATTATCGGAATCAGAAAATTCTTTTTTCCATTAGTAACATGTGATGTAGGAAAAGACATTAGGGTTTGAAGCTGATGGCCAAGAAAGAATTCTTGAGATGTCTTTGGTGCAAGAAGGTGGTTTTCAAGCACCAGGCCAGGACCCGTGGGCAGAAAAGAGCTGTACCAGGGTCATGAGGTGTGGGCTACTTATATACTTTTAAGTTGGGGTGGGGGGGTTAGGGATAACGTAAGTCTCTCAGGAAGTCTGGAAGCAAGGTTTCCAGATTTTAGGGGGCTAGCTGTGATTAGGGAAAGGGTGTTTATTACCACCTAATAAAACCTGAGTCATGAGACCCTTCAGGTGTCTATCGGTGGGTCCTATGCTTGGGGGATGATTGGCAGCAAGTATCGTGGTGGGTAGAGATTTTTATGTTAAAATAGACTTCCAGGATCCTGGTGGTTGAGCTAAGAGTGCCTTTTGCCTTTAGCAAAGCTTTGACATCGAGGCAGCTGGGTCCCTAGAGGACTGTCAGTCTGCCTGTTTCAACGACTTGCCCGTGGGCTGCAGATAGCAAGGAAATTTGGTAACTCCTCTTCGGCCTTTGTTTCCCGCATCAAGATGGGGTTCTCTTTTATCGAAACCACTGCCTCAGGCCTCCCGTTCGCTCTGTGTAGACTGAGCCTGTGGAGGTTCATGGCCCCAAAGGGTCTTTTCTAGTCCTGCTTCCTGCAGACACGGTGCCGAGAAAACGGTGCACGCGACCCGGCTGTGAAGAGGTGTCACGACGTCCGGCCGGTTCCAAAGAGCCCTGGGACCCGTTCCCCGGGGGTGGGCTGCTTCTGGGGACTCGAAGCACCAGCGCGCCCTGCCTTTCCTCCTGCGCGTGCGCGTGCGGCGAAGACCCGCGGCGCAGCGTTGTGACGTGGCCTCTCCCGGCTGTGTCTTCCTCTTCCGCCAGTCTGAGCCCTTGAAGGAAGCGTTCGCACCTGTGCTCGGTTTCTCTTCGGCAGACGCCGCCAAGGGCTCTTTATTCCTAACTAGAGAGAAGTATGGTTAAAGGGCTTTCAGGCAATCGATACGACGTGCTGAGTGTTCGCTACGCAGTTCCGGGGGGCAGGGGAGGATGGGACAGACGTGCTTTCCCAAATCCCTGAAGTAAGGCTTTGCCCAAGGCTTGCCTTGAAGTCCTTCAGCCTTTAGGCGCCTTGGGCTGGGAGGACGAACCAGGTTGGGTGACAAGGGATATAAGCTAGCCCTCCTGGGGTTTGGTTTGGTTTGGTTTGGTTTTTTTAACATTTAAAAAAATTAACTTTTTTTAACTTAAGAATTTATTTCTTACAAAAAATTAAGTTTTATTTTTTATTTTTTAAAGAAAAAAGCTAGATTCCAGCTCGCAGTGCGGTACGGGTTTCAGGTGTTCGATGTGGTGATTCAGCCCTTCCTGCCTCAGCCGGGGCGGCCTCCGTCCCTCTCGCGTGTTTCCCCCGCCCCCACCCACCGCCCCTCTGGCGACCGCCCGTGTTTTCTCTGTGTTTCTGAGTCTGTTTCTTGGTTTGTCTCTCTCGCCTCTCCGCTCGGTTGTTTTGGGTGTAAAATTCCACACCTGGGTGAGATCACGTGGCATCCGTCGTTCTCTGGCCGACGTAGGTCCCTTAGCCTGGTAACCTCCAGCTGCATCCACGTCCAGGACGGCGCGACCCTCCTGGTTGTCCTTTCTTCAGTCCGCCTCTCCTCACTGGCCTCCCAGCCCCCTCTTCTCGGCACGGAAGCGGCCGTGGACCTCCCTGCCGGAGCCTCGCGGTTGTTCGCTGCGCCGTGGGGCGTCCTTGCACCCCCACGACGGAGGCGCCGCGAGTGCAGGCAGCGGCGGTGCAGACGGAGGCCTGGGAGCGAGGCAGCCTCCCTGCGCCCCAGGAACTTTGTCCTTAAACGTTTGTTCTGTTCCTCGACTTGTCCGACCTCTCGTTCGCGGATTTGCTCACAGAGACCATTCAAGTTGTCTCCACTGTCACGGCGGCTTCTAGACCCCCCGGACCTCGTGCTGGGGCTTCTCCTCCTGTCCCGCGAGCGGGTCGGTCCAGCCGGTAAAGGGACTAAACAGACTAGACGGTGCCGCTTTCCCCCGTGGGACGCGGGTGCTCAGGAGTTGGCGTGCATCAGAATCACCCAGGCGGGCTGCACTGCCCCGGGGCTTCCGACCCCAGAGCGCGGCGTTTCTGACCGGTTCGCGGGGGACGCTGCTGACTGTCAGGTATCACGCTGTGACATCCCTGCTTTCAGGGTGACTTACTGTCCTAGACCAAAATCTGAACTGTTCCCGGGATCTGCCTCCGCTTTCCTGACTGTAACCCCCTCCACTTCCCCTTTCTACTCCCTCCCTGCCTGGCCGGGCCACTGGGCTTTTCCCAACTCCTGCTTAGCCTCAGGGTCTTGGCTCATCCCAATTCCATTTTCCTGGAATGCTCTATCCCCATATGTGCATGGGTGACTTTTTTTAAAAAATTACGTTTAAATACGTTCAGGTCTCTGTTGAAATGTCACTATCTTCAGAAAAACGTACTCCGGCCACCCACTCTCGAGAGACTCTCATCCCCTGCTTCCATCTCCCGCCCCGGTCATTCTGTATTGTGTTCCTCTCTGTTGCTGCTTTTGGTGGTGCTCATCATAGCTTCTGTTACTGACTTATCTGAAGGATTTACCTCTATGCTCCAATGCCTTCGTAATTGCTCAGTTTGTAGGAGGGACTAACACGTTTTCTTGGTTGGGGGGGGGGTGAGTAAATGAAAGGAAGGCACCTGGAGGTCTCCACGTGGAGGGGTGTGCACCGTGGATGAAGGAGTAGATTGTGCTTGGAAGGGGGCATAAAAGGTGGGCTTGAGACTGTGCCCCGGGTCTATTACAGTTCTAATGCCAAGAGCCTTTCCCATAGAGCATACGTTTTACTGACTTACGGGCTTAATTTCTTATTTATGCTTCATGTTCTGATGCTGTGTGTCCGATTGACTTGGTGTAAGTTTCTCACAGTTTTAATTCCTTTTTTCCCCCGTAAATTGCTTGAGCGCGCTCACCGTGGCAGTGTCCTGGTCATGCAGCAGGTCTTCTTGCCTCGGTGTAAAATGAACAGGGGTGCTGAGCGTACTTCTTTGTGCTTGTCTCTGTAACTCACGCTTCTAGGGGGTGAGCTCACTTCTTGGACAGTGTGGCTGGGAAGGAACAGTGGGGAACAAGAGGTGTAAGTAGGAGGCAGGCTGGGTTCACCTTCAGAATTCAGAGGCACCAGGATTGAGGGAAGTCTAGTTTATGAGGACTCTTTTCCTCTGCTGTCATTTTTACTGTTATGCCCGGCGCCTCCTTGTCTCTGGGCATCTTTGTCCCACGGTTTAGAGCGGAGGGCTAAGAAAATGTGCCTTGGGACCAAAGCTACCATGTGGCAGATTTACTAGATTTAAAGTCAGACTCTGCCTTTGAATGATTTAGGGCACCTGACCTAACCTCCCTGAGCCTCCGTTTTCTCATGTTTAAGATGCTAGTAATGGCAGGGTTGGTCGGGCTGACGTTCAGGGAGATTACAGCGATAACGTCAGGTCACAGAATCATGGAAAGTGCTACAGTGCTCGGTATACACAACTTGTCAGTGTGTTCGCTGAGTCGTTATTACTGTCGCCACTCTTAGCCTCTGACTCTTCTGCACACCAGTGTTTGCTTGTGTGTCTGTTCACCCTCCCACTGCGTTATTGCCCTGTCCGCCCGGAGTTGCTAGAATTCTGGAATCTTGTTTTCTGTCACGAGCCACACATGCTCAGTTCATCCTCTGGCTGTAGCTTCTTGTCCCTGGGAGGTGGGATTTTTTTTTTTTTCCTTCATGCAAATTTCTACCTCGAGAATGCCTCACTGGCCACTCTGACTCACATGTACACTATGTGACTCCTACCGTCCGCAGCTGCCGGGGACACGTTAGCAGGGCAGTGCAGACAAGGCAGAGGTGTTTTTAAAACCACAACTGGAAAACACGGTAATCTGGCTTCCTGGGATGTGATGTTCAGTCATTATATATTTTAAAAACTGAAGTATGAAGAAATAGGTATTCAGACTCATGCCACTCGTTTTGTATCCCCCCCTCCCCCCAAGAATAAGCATCATTCTGCTCATATCACAAGGGGGCCTCCTTGCCAACCTCCTATTAGTTTGGGACATTTCCTGTAGTCATCTAAAATTAAATTGTTATTCCAGTTATCACCATGGGCCCCGTGTTTGTTTTGTACACCAAAGCTTCTGTTCCTTTTTTCTTTAGACAACTGAGTAGGGTTAAGCCACAATGATTTCCATAGAACATGAGAAGTGGGGAAACCGGGATTATTCTGGGAAATAAACTTGAATGATATTGCTTTTGCTGTCATGGTCAGATTTGGGGGCTATCCAGTATTTTATCTAAAAAGTGATCAAGCTTCTTTTTCATATATTTACATAGAATATCTATCTGAATGAATGAAAACAATGAGATAAAAGCTACTATCCATTGATCGATTAGTCTTTTTGAGGCTACGTACTGGGCATGTTAGGTCTCTTATATTTTATGTAATGCCAACCATCTATTTCATAAGATCATTGCATGAAGCTCATTTTACAAATAAGGAAATTGAGCCTATGAGAAAAAATACTTTGTCTAGGGTCATTCCAGTTAAAACGTGGGAGCCTGATTTTCCAAATAAGCCTGTATTTGTCTGTTTTTAATAACTGCCTTCCCCATTCCACCTTTTATCAAGTGTCCTGCATTCAGGAAACTGTAGTATTTTGCCAGCCTGGTTTATTGGGGTCTGAACTCGGTGAGGTGTGCAGACCTGAGGCCATGTTATTTTTTCTCTTCAGTTATTTCAGACATGCAAGGATGGGTTTCCTTTGATGCTAGCTCAGGCAGATCACCCGATTTCAGGGAATTTCAGGAAGTACCAAGTCCACTTTGGCAAGTCCACATCTTCAACCCCCTGCCCAGTCTCACCCTTCTACCACTGCGTCTGGCCTCGGTCTGAGCGACTGGGAATACAGCTTAGAGGGGGTATCCTGTGGTTTTTCACTCCTGGGATCCAGGCCACCCCTTTCTGGGTTCCTCTTGCTTCTGGTGTATTGTTTTTTTTTTTTTTTTTAAAGATTTATTTATTTCACAGACCGAGATCACAAGTAGGCAGAGAGGCAGGCAGAGAGAGAGGAGGAAGCAGGCTCCCCGCTGAGCAGAGAGCCCGATGTGGAGCTTGATCCCAGGACCCTAGGATCATGACCTGAGCCTAAAGCAGAGGCTCTAACCCACTGAGCCTCCCAGGTGCCCCTCTTCTGATGTATTGTATCAGGCGGGAATGAAATGGAAAATGGCAGAAGCTTTTTCAAATTCACTGGTGGTTGGAACAGTCCTGTCTTGACTATGGTGCCCTCTGTTGGGTCCATGTACGGGTTCTACCTGGACAGTGTCCGATGGCCTTCCTCCTGGCTCTGAGGATTGCACTCTCCAGTCTTGCCGGTGGGATCCGTCTCCGCTGGCTGGGGAGGGCAGTCAGCAGGGACCACAAACGCTCCCCTCTCTTTCCTGGTATCTCCTCACCCATGGGCAACTCCTATTTGCCAAATGGAGGTATGGTGCTGCTCCCATTGACTTCTTTTCCTTTTCCCTGTTAGAAGCTCTTTCTGGAACCTCCCTCCACAGGAATTATGCCACCTCAGCAGATGTTCATGGTGGGTTGCGATACCCAGCCTCTAGTTTTAATCAGGGGTGGACCCTCTTTTCCCCAGAAAACGTGTCCTTTCTCTTTCTCTCGGAGGAGAGGGGAGGGGTAATAACAGCGCTATCTTCCTAGGCCACTTCCTCACTCTTCTGAGGATTGCCTTTCAAATTTGTTTCATTCCTTTGTTTCTGTAACCCGGCAGTAGCAGGGACTCGAGTCCTTTCTTAAGTTCTGGTGGAAATGGCTGCTCTTGGAGGGAACGTGGGAGCCTTAGGTCCCTATTATCTTGAGCGTTGGTGCCTTGGCTCCGATCCAGAGATGACTGGAGAAGATCCAGGCGACACCTGATGACCCAGGCATTTCGTCATTCTGTCCTCGCAAGAACTTGGGGCTGGGGGGGAGGGTGGGGGTCGTCATTTTATGAGGGGGGCAAGTTACCCCCACAGAGGTGAGTTCACTTCCCCATGTCTCACAGACGACGGGAAGACCGTAACCAAGTTCTGTCGGACTCCAGATGTTCGCTCAGCGAATTTGTTCCGTGAGTCAGGCTTTGTGCTCGACGTCTTCCTCGTAGGACCGGGTGACCCACCGGGGCGAAGTGCTCGGACAGGGAAGCGGTCCCCGTACAGGCTGCGGACGAGGCGGCGTTTCACCCGGTGCTGCCCCGGGTTAATGCCGGCCTCGGGTTCCCGGTCCACACCGCGAACACTCACGTTTGTGGCCACTTGTGCCAGAAACGGTGTCTAAAAGCCGCCACTATTTTAGAATGTGGCGACACCAGTGGCACAGACGGCGTGCGCTCGTGTGTACGCATACTCGCACGTAGTTTAAAAGTGGCCTCCGTGTGCTAATTCTGTTTTCTTCTTAGTTACAGGGATGCAGAAAGGAATTTCCACAGTATCTCTAACAGATGGTCCTATGCAGACCATTCCAGCAAAGAGGAAGTCGAAGACGTCTCAGGAATCCTTCAGTGCACTGCTAACATACTCGGTATATTAACTCTATATTACTATGGGTGAGACAGCAGGAGGGGAAGGGGGACAGACGGTATCAACTTTTCATTTTCTGCTAATGGGAGGACTAGAGATGAAGGCAAAGGAAGACGAAGACCTTGTCTTCAAGTGATTTAATGTCGACACTCCTGGAGATGTCGAAGCTCAAATTACATGCCTGCCATTTACTTGGAGGGTGAAAAACACAATAATAAGAATACTCGCCTTCCAGGAAAACTTGGAATTTGTACGTTGGGATTTGCCTCCTGTGATCCATATTTTTCTGGCTCTGAACCTCGACTGAAGTTGGGGATCTTCCTGTCTGAGCCTGTGATTGTCTAGTCTCTAATAATTTCAGTATTATTATTACTGTTCTTTGTGAGAGGCCGTGGTTGGAGTGGGAGGGTGGCTCACACGTCCTCCCAGTGGGCTCAAGGACTCAGCAGTGAGGCAGGTCGTCTCCCGAGGTCTTTGTCCATGTGTGTGTGCGTGTGTGTGTCCATCTTGAAGATACCAGTGTTCATGATGGCAGGACTGTTGCTGGATGCTTCCAGCATGGCTAAGGGGTGATGTTCTCAATTGTACCGTATCATGCCGTCTTAAGGCACCCGGAGTGAGCTATGAGATCTTACTATCTGATGGTGGTGGTGTGTGAGAGCTGTGTTGTATTATATGTCAAGTAGATACCGTAACAAGGATATTTTTTGCCCCAATGTCTTACATGGGCTTTTAATTTAAAAAAAACTTTATCAAATTTTTGGGGAGCCCTCCCATTTCCTTATTACTCAGACAGGGACCTGTGGAGTGTTGGTAGGAAACAACCAATCTTAGTGACCAACTCCATATAGAACTCAGAATCCCCTTTCCCTCAGGGTCCGATGATGAGGACTGGGACAAACTTGTTTGCCTGACTCTCTTTACCCCTTAGAGTAAGTGCTTTCATGGGAGACCATGGGGTGCCTCCTACCACAGATTCCAGGTGACCTCAAACCACGAGTCTACCAGATTTTTCTAAACATACTGACTGCCAGAGGTAGATCTGGCTTTTGTACACTGGAGCCTTGATGACGTCTACCCATTGAAAACATTTTCATTCTGGATGAATCCAAAATGTTCTATGAAGAACTTGGACCTTTTGTGAGGAGTGGTTTGTCTATAATATAAGCAGGGGAGTGAGGGACAGTGAAAAGGAAGCCCACAGGTTTACTTAACCTTAATCTTATACAGGGGCAAGGATGTCCTTCTGCCCCAGGGAACTTAGTTATTGCAGAAGAGAAGGGATAAGAACAAACGGGGGCCGGAGCTTGGCATGACCCAGACTATTTATAGTTTTGTCCATTAGTTAAAAAAAAAAAAAGGAGCAAGTAAGGTTGCTAACTTAGAAAGGCAAGGGTAATTTGTTAAATGGATCATGTTTTAATGCCACCATTTTATAGAAGAAGGGACATCTTAACTCTCCCCCAAATAGGCCTAACCTCCAATAAAAGATGGGCATTTAAATAGAACAAACTTAGTTCAATGACCAAGAAAGAAAAGAAAGGAGGGAAGGAAGGAAAGGAGGGAAGGAAGAAGCCTGAGCTGCATCGGTAACCTTCATTTCTCTTGAGACTTGGTGGGCTAAGATGGTGCCCCATGAAAGGATGCATGAGAATCTTGGCAGAGGGATGTTTACTATTTGGAAAAGTGGTTCTTGACTTCCTCAGTTTGTAAATATTTCCCTGCCCCTCATATCTCCTTGCCTTATGTTCCCCACCTGGCCAGTGGGAGGGCGTGGGAAGTGTCCAGGATAAAGCTGTGAGGGTGCTGAAGGCCTCTGCATCCGCTTGCTCTTGGGTTCGGCAGTTGGGTGAGTAACCACCAGGGGATGCTGTTGGCCCCGCACGGCTTCGTTATCTGTGGCATGGCCTGGAGCTGCAGATCCCGTCCTGAGTGGGAAGTCTCCCGCAAGTGCTACCTGATGATATTAGGGAAAGAGTGGCTTTAGTAGACAAGAACAATTAGATTTTTTTCTTTTCTTTTTTTTTTTTTTTAAGATTTTATTTATTTATTTGACAGAGACACAGCGAGAGAGGGAACACAAGCAGGGGGAGTAGGAAAGGGAGAAGCAGGCCTCCCGCGGAGCAGGGAGCTTGATGTGGGGCTCCATCCCAGGACCCTGGGATCAGGACCATGCTGAAGGCAGACGCTTAATGACTGAGCCAACCAGACACCCCCATTAGATTTTTTAAAAAAGATTTTTAAAAAAGATTTTTATTTATTGGTTAGAGAACATGAGCCAGGGGGAGGAGCAGAGGGAGAAACAGACTTCCCGCTCAGCAGGGAGCCCAGTGATGTGGGGCTCAAGTCTCAGAACCAAGGATCATGACCTGAGCTGAAGGTAGATACTTAACCAACTGAGCCACCCAGGTGCCTTGAGAGATGAGATTTTATTTACCCCTTAGTAATAATGGTAATTTTTAAAATGTAAAATAATGGTAATTAGTAAAAATAATGGTAGAAAATAATGGTAATTAGTGAAATGTAAAAAGCATAATATTTTTTAAAAAATATTTATTTGACACACAGAGAGAGAGACCACAGGTAGGCAGAGAGGTAGGCGGGGGACGGGGGGGAGGGGTGAACAGGTTCCCTGCTGAGCAGAGAGCCCGATGCGGGGCTCTATCCCAGGGCCCTGAGATCATGACCTGAGCCGAAGGCAGAGGCTTTAACCCACTGAGCCACCCAGGTGCCCCTAAAAAGCATGATCTTGTACAACTTAAATTTCTGAATACGAAAACTAAATATCTGCCGTCTGTTGATCAGAGACTGGTGTGGGTCCAACAGGTGACGATGGGCTTGAGCGTTGCCTGTTCTCTTTGAGTCTTGTCTTGTCATGACTCCTGCAATATGGACTGCCCGAGGACAAAGGTAACAGCTTTACTGGTCAGAGTCCTTGGAAGCTGTGTTTTCAACAAGTCACAGGACTGTGGTTGATCTCGGTTTGCTGAGATTTCCTCTTGTTCAGTGACATTTAAATTCTCCTGGGCAATCATTTATGAGAAGGCAAAAATCCATCAACTCCATGAAGAGAAAAGGATGACCTGAGAAAGGAGCCATCTTTGGAGTGAGGGAGTTTGGCACAGGAATAGAGAATCTCAGCCAGGTTCAGAGAATCCTTCTAGGTGGGTACCAGAGGGCGATTTTCCAACAGTATGATACACATTCATCACCTTTGGGTGGCTTGGTTAGAATATGATGTATTGGGACAGGGAGTACATACTCTTGTCTACTTCATCAACCAGGTGTGTTCAGCTATCTGTGTGTTACTTCACTTATTATCAAGAAAGATTAAAAGTCCTTAGGTCAGAAAATAGGACTAGGGAAGCCAGTTTTGCTTCTTTCAAAATGACCTTATCTGTCAGCTTAGTATGTATTCCTCTAGAGGGTTTGATCATGTGCTGGCTTTTTAGGTTGAAGTTTGAGTTGAGTGGTTGGCCTGCAATGAAAGGACCTGGAGAGTGGGAGAAATCGTGCTGCAGAAAACAGACTTGGTCTCTGTCCCATATTTGTTCTGTTGCTTACTTCCTAGGACTCTCTGGAAACACATGTGTGATGGAGTGGGTCATCCCCTTCCTAGTAATGGGACGGAATTGTTTCCATATCAACATTTTGCCATTTATTTCTCTCTCTCTCTCTCTCTCTCTCTTTTTGGCTTAGAAACTGGTTGTTGCTATTTTTCATCTCATCATTTACAAATTAGGGATATTAAGGACAGACTGCTCAGAGTCTTTTATTCGCCTCCTTTTGGTGCTCTGGCCATCCCCGTGGTAATGCAGGACCTCTCCAAAGAGGCTTTTAAACTCTTGGAAAGGCTATACAGAGAAAGATCCCTGTGAACTCTGCCCTCCCTGCTGGAGGCTTTCTGTGTGAAGTTTACTGCTTTATTTGGAATAGATCTTCTGCTCACCAAAATGATCTAATTTTAGTTGCCTGAAAAATTATGGCTTTTCCAGTCGTAATTTGCAAAGCCCATTTTTAGCTCCAATTAAAAGTAGTACAATGTATTTATATTCTTAGGTGCAACATTGAGTATTTTCTTGGATATCGAAATGCTTCAATGGTACAAAGGAGTGTGTGTGAGAAAGCGTTCAAGGATCAGTATGGTGTATCTGTGTATGTTGCTAAAGTGTTAGCACCTGGTCCTGTGGCTTGGACTTAGGTAATGTTGGGGGACAAGGACAGAGGAGGGAGAGTTAAGGAAGAAGGACAATAAGTAGCATAGCTTCCTTACATAATGCAACGCAGAATAAATGAGGGTTTTGGCTATTTCAGTCGTTTGTTTTCTTTTGGCTTTTTCTTATCAACCCAGGCAGGGTCTGGAACATTCAGGATATGCGGGACAACAGAAGGATGGATAGCTAACTACTTGGGTGTGCTCCATTGTTTCCTTGCAACAAAGTAACCCTCTCTGTTCAGAAGAGCAGTCAATGGTGTGCCTCCCTAAATAGGCAGGATAACAAGGCCTTAATCACCTCAGAGCAGTGCCTTCCCACAGCCCCCTTTTAGCCTTGGAGATAGAAAAAAAGATGTTAAAGTGGCGTTAGGTTTGGTCCTATACTCTGGCGGGGCCATTTCAGTCCTGGCCTGTTTGACTTCTGCAGAAGGGGTTGTGGGTGTGGCGTTTGGAGAACGTCTGGTGCTGTAGGACAGAGGAGATGTGGAGGGAAAAGGTCGTTGCACAACCAGATACCTGGTTTCTGGTAGAAATCAGAAGTGAGCGCTCAGGGTCATCCCCTTGCCGGGACAGAGCGCAAACTCGGGGCTGCTGGTTTGGTAAGACCAGGTATGTATCAAGTATCACTGAGTGTAGCTGCCCGCTGCTTTCGCTATGTGCATTTTCTCTCCAAAGTATCAAAGACATGAATGGTGACAGAACGGCCATCTAAGTTTTCTCTCTTTTAAGAAGGTCTTCTGGGAAAGTGAGGCTTTATGGTCTGCAAAAAACCAGCATGTCTCAAGTCAGAATCAGGAGTGACGTCATGGGGGTATTTGTTGGAAAAGGGCTGGTGAGGAAGGTGGAGGACCCAGCCTTTGGGGCGCAGAGCTCATGGCTTCTTCCTGGCAGCAGGGACTCTGAGACCCTCTGAAGGTAGAGCTCTCTGTCCAGTGCCACCCGTTCCAGAATCCTTAGCCGACATAGAGTTTTGTTTTGTTTTGTTTTATAAGCAATAATTTGTTGTTTATAGGTTAACTTGTCTGTGCTTTTTGGTTTATATCATGATGGGGAATGTGCACTTTGCAGCCTTCTAAATGACCATAAAACTGTGAAGGATTAGTCAGCCTTACTTCGGGTTAAGCTTACTTTGGGGGTTTTTTTTGGAATAAATCTAACACATGCTCCAATTCACTAAAGAATTACACGATTAACATCTTTAGAGTCTTGGAGGACAAGTTGGTGCGATAACCGCTTAATATTTTCATTGAAGAATTAGGATCAATGGCAGCAGATATATTCTACTGATATAATTCTTGTTACAGTAACTTGGTAACTGATAATTTTCCCTTTTTACTAAAAGTAAATCATGTCAGTATCTTTATGAAATGAATTCGAGTTAGGGTCTTTGGAGGAGACTTAATTTCTTAATTGATTTAATAATGGTATTATAATATACTAGTGGTTCAGAACAAAAATGAGCCAGATTATTTGGGTTGAATTTGCAATTTAGCTACTCAGTGGCTGTATGGGTTGGAACAAGTTACTTCATCTTTCCCGTACTTTACGTTTCTCATTTTGTAAGATGGTTATAATGTAACTACTTACCTCCCACAGTCATTAGGAAGATGAAATAATTTAATTTATATAAAGTACTTAAAGCAGCCTGAGAAATAAGAAATGCTACACAAGTGTTTGTTCTGAGTATTGGATATTCTCAGAATAAAATTTGCGTCAGCCCAGGGAGGTCTATATCACTCACTTCTGTGGGTGAGGAAGTGGGTACTTTGTTAACTTGCTAGGTTTCCTTGTTAGGGACGAGGAGCCACAGAAGCAGAATTTATACCCAGATCAGTCTGAGTCCCAACCTCTTGTTCTTTCTAGTGCTTTCTGCTGCCTTCCAGAGTTGTTGGACTGAGGCTAACTTTCTATCACTTCTCTCTTGCTAATTGTACAAGTCTTTCTGGGTCTGTGAACTGTGACTGTTTTACTTATAGTTCACTCCTGTTCCAAAGTGTACCTGGGCTATTTGCTTCTATGTGACAAGTAGTACGCAAAACATTTCTCCCTGGTCCTGAGGAGAGCACGTTTTTAAAAAATAATTTGGATCTTTTTCGGTTTAGAAATAGTATTTTCCTTTAGATTTCACGTGTTGACAATGCCAATGAGGGGTGATGTGTTTGTACTCATGACACAAACAGGGTTTCTCAGTTAAGCCCTTGTAAAGATATACCAGTTCTGTTGGCTAAGATTTCAAGCTGATCCTGGAATTTACCTGGCTTAACACGTTAGACCTCGCTGGTGGGGCACAAAGCCTCAAAAGGTGGTACTTCTTATGCCATTGATTTTTTTTTTAATTTTTAATTTTTAATGGATGTTGCCTTTTTAAAGTTTAGGAACACTGTCACAGTATCTCATTAGGAAAGTTGTTATAGTATCTCATTTAATAACACAGATTAATAACGTAATTTAATTCCTGACCAAGGTCTTGAGGAGCAGCTCTAGGTAAATTGGAAAGAACCTCTGTTTTCTGTTCTCTGCTCACATACTTTGCCCAAAGTGCTTAGATAGGGCACTTAGGTCTGAGAAGGAATGATACCACTCTGGGGGACACTAGCTCCAAAATGTGTCAGGTAAATACTTAAATAAAAACAGAACCTTCACTCGTGCACATCTGTTTCAGAAGGTGGAAGTATGTTGAACAGAGATGTGAAATGCTTTCTCTCCTCCCATAGATACTTTCTTATTTTATGAGCATTTTCTTCTGAATCTTTTGACCGGCTTTTCCCCATTTGTCCTTTTTATTACTTTTTTTTTCTTTCTTTTTTGTCTTCTCTGTTTATCTCTATTGCATTGTCTCCTGCCACTACTGACTTCGTCTGGCGCTTCTCTGTATGGGCGGGCAGCTTCTCACATCCTACATTCCTCAGACTGATAGGTTTTTGTTTTTCTTTTCCCCTTAAATTTTTAAAAATGATTAATTTCAGTATTGTCTTAGATTTATAGAAAAGCTGTGAAGATAGTTTATAAATTTCTTATATATCCCACATTCCTTTCTTCTGTTATCGATACCTGACATTTCTGTGGTACTTGGGTCCCAGTTAGTGAGCAAGTATTCCTGTATTGTTACTGACTAATTTCCATGCTTTATTCAGGTATATTTGGTTTTTATCTGTTTTCCGTTCCAGGATCTCACTTAAGATACCGTATTGCATTTGGTTGTCCTATCTCGTTAGACTCCTCTTGTCTGTGACAGGTGCTCAGATTTTCCTTATTTTCAATGAACTTGATGGTTCTGAGGGGTACTGGTCGGTCTTGCAGTTGTCTGCTGTGTGCTCTGATTGACACGTGTGTGTGTGTGCACACGCGTGTGTGTGTGCGTGGAACATTTCCTCCCTTTCTAACACTACAAGATGTCCCAGGCTCGTCTTCTGTATTTTCTGCCCCAGCCCTAGATTCAGCTGTCTATCCAAGGAGTCATGGTTCCTTTTATTGGAGAATGGTGTTAGAAACCAAAATCTGGGTGCTAGGAGTACTGTTGCTACTGATGTATTCTTGTTTCCAAGCCGTCGCAGGTGGCAGGGCAGGGAAGTATGTCTGTGTTGATAACTCACGAATATATGCTTACCTGTGACTGTTTCTGTAGGTGTTCCTCCGTATCTGTATTGTGCTAAATACGTGGCCATAGTGCTCCAACCGTGGGGGACATTCTGACCCTTCCGCCTTGCTGGTTTGTAACCTCCTACTGCCCCAGTGGGAAACTTGGCTCTCACTGGCCATCCCTTCAGTCTGCTCAATCATTGGATTGCTGTATGCACGGACGGTTGTTCCAGAGAATACGTACGCCCGTGGGAGAAGATGGTACCAGCCACAAGTGGAGTGTTAGTGTCCTTTTTTGGAGTATGAAGCTGCATGTTGAGTTTTAGGGACTCCACTCATTTCCAGTGTTAGGGCAGCACCTTTCTCCTCCACCACCTCCAGCGAGGTATTTTTCATACATTTATAATATTGTAACATCTGTTTATCAGATTCTTAATTCTGTCCTGTGATTCTGTGATAGCCTACAAAATAGAAAAAAATCTGTTACATAATAATATATGATATATAAATGTATTTCTATATATATAATATATATTAATATATAAAGATAAAAATCTATTTAACTTGCATATATTAAGGTTACTTTCTGTGCTGGAAAATTCTGAGCATTGATAAATGCATAGTGTCATGTATCTATCATTAAAGTATCCTGTGGAGTCCTTGAACTGTCCTAAAAATATATCCCCTATGCTTCACCCATTCAAACCTGACCTCCTCTCTGCATCAGACCCCTGGCAACTACAGATCTGTTTGTCCTTCTATAGTTTCGTCTTTTGCAGAATGTCCTATAAACGGAATCACACAATACTTAAACTTTTTACATTTTTTAATACTACATCAATAAATTATAAAAGTATACTTTTTTCCTTTGGCTTAGCAGTCGGCATTTAGGATTAATACACGACTTTGTGTGGCTTGATGGTCGATTCCTTTTTAATCTCTGAATAGTATTTCATCCTACATGAAGGACCCCACACTTGGCTTATGCATTCATCTCTTGAAGGGCAGCCTGGTTGTTTCTGTCTTTGGCAACTATGAATAAACCTGCGGTAAACATTCAACTGCAGGTTTTTATGTAGCCTGAAGTTTCATTTGGTCAATATCTAGGAATAGGATGGCCACACTTTGTTTGTTAGCTTTGTAAGAAACTGCTGAGATGCCTTCTCAAGTGGCTGTGCCATTTCTTGCTCCTTCTATCCAGAAATGGGTATTGTCAAGTTTTGTTTGGTCTGTTTTTAAAATTTTTGTCCTTGTAATTGACGGGCCTTTTCCCTTGATTTTCATAAACAGCACCTGCTGTCTTCTTACAATTTCAATGTATATCAAGGAGAGTTAAGTATTTTGTTTTCCTGTTTTGTCATCCTTTTTCAAGATCTTAGGACTGAGTGGACACACCACTTGAAAAATTCTGAATCCGGGCAGAAATTGTCCATGGTACTACTAGGTAGAATCTTTATCTTTGGTTTAGTAAAAGTAAGTCCCGGAACAGAGTTACTTAGAAATCTTAGAACTTGGGTATAAATTTAAGTGACATCACTTGTTATCCTATAATTGGAGATGCCCACAAACAGTCCTGACGTCTTCTGTGCCCCT
Source organism: Mellivora capensis (assembly GCA_004024625.1). Lineage (NCBI taxonomy): Eukaryota > Metazoa > Chordata > Mammalia > Carnivora > Mustelidae > Mellivora > Mellivora capensis. The sequence goes on along the minus strand of PISX010003162.1, from coordinate 48,421 downwards.
GGCCTCCAGAGTGATTTCTGAACTAACCTCCTAGTCCTCAGGCCATTCTCATAAGCCGGTTTCTCAAGCCTCTTCAACAGTCCTCATTACTCTTCTCAGGAGGTCATATCGCTTGCATTTAGGATCTGCCGCGTTCCTACCAGGGGAACAAGAGTGGTGTGACTCAGAGCAGAAGAGATGGGAGTGCGGGCAGGTCAGGCTGCTCACAGAGGGTCACCCTGGTGGCGCGTGGGGCGGCCGCGAGACCGTGAGGCTCCCACGTGAGAGGCTGCAGCACTGTCCGCTGACCCCTCCACTGCCTCTGTGAGAAGAGAGTCATGGCTGTTTCCGTTTTTCCTCTGAGTTAGAAGGAAGCTTCTTCTTCCCTTACTGTGTGAGAGAGGAGTGGGAGCCCATAGCATTGCCTGGGTCAGACTCTGAGCCCATTTTTGTTGCCATCCTCGGGCCCATGACCCATTTCATAGTGATCTGGAACTGTTCCTTTTTTAATCTAAACACCGTGTTTGGAGCCTTTTCACTCAAATGAACACACCACCTCCCCTTCTGCCTTCGCTTTTTCATTTTTATGTGACGACTTTTATTCGTCAGATAAATCATTTCTACATGGAGGTCTACTTTTAAAAAATTTTTAGTGCCTTATGTTCTGTTTTCATGGCGCTTTGCTACAGAGCTCAGACTGTGGAACCACTATACATTTTAATAGTTTGCCATTTAGTTATCCTGAAAATTAAGGAAAAGTAAGATTAGAGTTAAATTCAAACATCTTGGGTTGTGTGCTAGGTAAGTTGTCACTTTTACTGCCTTGAGTTTAGGTCTCAAGTCAGTTTTGAGTGTTCCTGACAGTATTTCTATGAGCTATTTACATTGGTGAGTAGAGTTTTAGGAGTTAAATAAAAATGCTCCCCGAATTAAGGCTTTTTATGTGTGGTACATTCCTCTATTATCTCACTGTGAGTCTATTTTTAAAAAGCGAAAGTCTTTGTCTCTTTTGATTTGTCGTTTGAGAGCCTGCCCAGTAAAAAATGCCTGTATGTTTTATTTTCCACGTGGGGATCTAGGGAGATCTAGGGAGGATAAAACGTGGGGACCGAGGGAGGATTCTGGATCATAGATGATCTTTATAGGTGCTTTAGATTTTTTAGATTGCCCATTTCTGTTACCCCTAATGATAGCTTGGGTGATAGATCCATTTCCGATGTAGCATGATTGAACCCCGAATTCCAGTTTCTGGCATATCCAGGTTTTTCCCTATATGTCGATGAATTCGGGTCTTAACTTTGAAATAAGAAATGGTAATTTCTCTGTGTGGAGAGAGAAGCTGTAGACCTAAACATACTAGCTCCCTGTGCTATAAATGAATTTTATTGTAGCCCTTGTGGGCTGTGTGTACTCTGTTGGCCACCGAAGTTACCATCCAGATCTAGTTGGGGTAGGTCCTTGGGGGAGAAATGGCTGGGGACTGGGGGGTTGGGCTTCACTTAGCACATTGAAAATGGGAGTGAGAAGAACCACAGTGGTGAGTCCCCCAGGGAAGGGATGAATCATGGATGGGGTGTGGATAGAGTGTTACTTGAAGGAAGGGGAGCGTTCGTGACAGATGCAAAAAGAGACCGACAGAGCGGTACTAGGAGTCAGTTGAAGAAAAAGCAGATGCAATGTTCATAAGCAAGGGCGCTGAGATAATTCCTGCCTCCTACACACTGTCCAAGACTGAACATTGTCCAGAGCTAATGAGGAAAAAAAGAGGAAAAGCCAGCTCCGAAAGTATCTATTTTTATTTTAACATTTATGAATGTATGCTTTGGTTTTTGCTAGGGAGATGTGTTTTGCATTATTGATTTGAATCCTAATCCCAGAGTAATTATTTCTAGTCCAGAGTCTAAAACAGTGGATTCCTCTAGTGAGGGTACAGTAGGAGCATCTGGAGACATTAACTAAAAAACAACAAAAACAAAAAACACAACAAAGGGACCAGCTTGCAGACACTATATACCTTGTAAACTCTATAAATACCAGATACTCTGATTCATCTAGGATTGGAACCAGGAATTTGTATATTTAAAAATAAGCTCCCCAGAGAGTTCTGGGGTGTGGGCATGTCTTGATCCCTTAATTCCAAGCCTAACCCTGCTCTTGGGCAAGTTGCTTATTAGGACACTTCGCTGAATTCATAGGGAATTTGATACCCAGTTAAATTTCTGTTGGTCAGGGTTCTAGAATCTCCGACCGTGGTTGCTGCCTTGTATACCACTCGGTTCTTTTCCTTACTCTATTTCTCTTCAAGACTTGCAATTCTGTTTCTGAACCCCACACAGGAATGGGGGCCCTGATTCCATCCTCTGTCCTTTGTCTTCTGAATAAAGGTTTAGTGCCTCTGGCTAGATGCTCTCTCCTCTAGTCAAGCTTTCTTTCTTTTTTCCCTTTATCTCTTTGCCACATCTCTTTGATGCTGAGGACTGCTGGCTTTCACTGCCCCATTTGTATCCTACATTCATGATACCATGTTTTTTCCCAGATTGTTCTCCTGTGTCTGCACCAATGGGCATATGAGTTAAGGGTCAGTTCTCCCTTTCTTCATCCTACATCATTAGCTTTGCAAAGATATGTGGCAGGTGGTTCACCCAATGTTAGAAATTGTAGGTTTAGTAAAATGCTGGCTTTAGTAACCTTTTTCTCTCCCATCATACTAGCACCAGAAATTCTAATAATCATCTGAGGACAGAGCTGGCCTAGGGGGAGATAAAGTGGGCTGGAGAGTGAGTTTGCAGCTGCCGTGGGAAGCAGAAATTTATTCTTGTGTGTGAGCTTTTATGGAGCAGAGTCATTGTACAATCTTTACAAGGCGAGGGCAGGAGGGATTTCAGCCTCAGAACAAACAGAGCAGTGACAAATGATCCTGATTCTTCGGAGTTACTGTGCTGAGGGACTGGTGCCCAGAAACTTTTTGACTGAAGATACCCTTGATTGCCCTCAATTTTCGACTTTTCCTTCTGTTTTTCCCGAGTCTGTGTACTTCCTGGAATGTCTCACACCCTGACTTCTCTGTGCACATCTGTATCTCTCACTCTTCATTTCTCTGTTTGTGTGTTTGTGTTCACACCCTTTCTTCATTATCCCGATTCTCGGTCCTACCTATTAATGAAACGAGCAGTGCAAACCTGCCAAGCATTTAAAAATTGGGTTCTCTTTATTTGTCATTTTTTTCTGTTTTTGTGTCCTATTTAAGCTTATTGTTTTAGAAGGCAAATTAATCAGGAGACTCTAACTTGTTGCAAATCTAATAAAACTTGTTGAAGGTTCTCCGTGATCTTTGGGATTGGAGCTGGGCCACACTGGAGCACAAGGCCCCCCAGAAAGGCTGAGAAATTTGGGATTCCAAACTCTTCTGTGTGGTAATAGGGAGAAGCCCATTAGGAAAAAAAAATCCTAAATCAAATGCATCCTTAGGCTTTCTCCTACACATTCCTGTTCTGTCTCTTCACACACTTATACACCATATATGAACTGGAGTATATCTGTAGGTACACGTATGTGTGTACGTACATGAATTACGTACGTACAGTGCTTTACTGTTGATAAAAAATCCATATATATTATTTTGTATTTTGTTAAACTTTAAACTCTGTAGTTGACCAAAATCATCTATTTTATAGATGAAATCCTTAAAGGCCACATTGGAAGTGACTTACCCAAGATCGCTTAGCTAGTAAATGATGGAGGTTGGATTTGAATAGAGCTTTGATAACTGTAGAAGAAACCTTGTTCTTCTTACCATGTCACATTTTTTGTTTCTGAAAATAGTAACTTTAACACATCTTCTATTTAAAGGAACCATCCCCGTTTCTTAAATGTACACACACGCGCGTGCGCACACACACACACAAAGTAAACCCTAAATCAGCGTGTGTGTGCACACGCTTGTATTACCATAAACTGCCGTCTAGTGCTGTACACTCCTTCGGCCAACTCCTTGGACTAAAAGACTTCTTACACATAACCTTTGATAGTGACAATTCTGGCCATGGAAGTATTTTCCTATTGAGGTAGGGGCAAAAAAAAAAAAAAAAAAAAAAAAAAAAAAAAAAAAAAAAAAAAAAAAAAAAAAAGGCACCCAGAGAGCAAGGGTTTTGAATTGCTAAAAATGGGAGGAATCCAGCTTCTCCTTCTACCTTAGCACGTTTCTTGGTGTGTTTCCTTATCTACTCGTCTTTCTCTTCCCCTGGCCTGTGGGTACGTGGTGCTTAGATGCTGTGTTTACTTCTTGGTAAGCACCCCAGCAAGCCAGAGGGCCTGGAAAGGTGGGTGTCTGAGAAATGCTACTTGAAGGACAAAGACTGAGAAGCTCTTCCAGAAGAAGATTCATATCAGAATAAAATATTTCCAAAAGCTGATGAATAAAATTAAAATTAGGTAAGTCCAGAGGGACTTTCTATTTCTATTTGGTTATAGTTCCAATTAAAAAAAATTCAAACTTAAACTAAAACCCATGAATGAGTTTCACTGTGTTTTATTTTTTCTAATACCAGCCATGGAAGCACCAAATTTTACATGGATAATCAGTGTCCAGATTGGAGCCCATTTATGGAGTGCCTTTCCTCAAGTTTTGTGGTCTGACTTATTAACCTGATGCAGTGATAAGGACGTGGAAGATGAAATTAGAATAGTTTTCGGAACATAATCCCACTCTATTTATCTAATATTGCAAAGAATTGATAGCAGAATGGGTGATTCATTCCTCTGCCTCCCAGATCATTTTACTGTTTTCCCACATAGACAAATACTCAAGATCGGGAGCTTCCATTTCCAAACAATGAGAAGGCTAAAACTGCCGACTGCTCGTGCTGCCTGTGAGTGCACTTGCTGGGTGTTCTAGCAAATGACATCTGCACCAGGACCCCCTCCTTTTTTCTTGTCATCCTTTTACTCTTACGACATGTCTGGGCTTCCCAAATACTTTTGCCGATTTCAAAGGCCTCATCAGTCATTGACATAATCTCTTCTGTAGACTGTGATTTTTTGGATTGCTTCCCTGACATTTTAAATACTCAGGGTAAATTATTTTTCCCAGTCCGTCTTCAGTCATTAGATACCGTTGCCATGGGCTCTACAAGTGTTTCTGTATTTAGCAGCAGTGCTTTCTGCCTCTCTCTCTAGCTGTGTGGACGGTGAACCAGAGCGCTCACCTGAAGGGGGACATCACACTAAGTAGCTGTTGAGAGTTTAAGTTGAGCGAATAGGAGTTTAAAGTGAACTATTTAGAAGGTCGTGGAAAATCTTGTGATGACCATTATCTATGGTTACGATGACCGTAACGGCCCACTTGTTCAAATTCATGACTGGTCAGAACATTGAGCACATTCTAGATGCTCGTTTTCTTTCTTGTTGGGCACATGGAATACTTTCTGAAGACTGTATCCATATTAAATATCTATTTAATTCTTTAAAATCTTAATTGTTGCATAGAAATGGACTCTTGTCAAACGTAGTGAATTATACTCAAGTGTGAAACTTGGTTAGGATCAGAAGCAGACCTGTGAGGCAGAGACATGTCATTTCATGTCTTCTTGGGTCTTCTTAACCACCCCCACCCCATCCCCACACACATTTTCATGTTGTTACATACACCTTGCAATCTTGATCCTTATGGGGCACAGGTTTTAATTAAGCGATGGGCTGATGGGAGGCAGAAGTCCAGGTAACAGTGGTCCTCGGAAACCAGTGTTCCTGTTCCCCCTTGAGTATGGTGAGCAAATAGGGGGGATCAGTGAGGTAGAGTAACCCCAGAGGAGCTGGCCTGTTCTTGGCTTCCTTCTTGTCTTATTTACCAAGTGTTTGCGTAGTTCTGGTGAGTGAAATAGGGATGTGAGCAAGCTCTCCTACAGCATTGGTTCTGGGGACCGCAGAAGTTAAGTCTATTGCTTCTGTTTGTTTTAAGAGAAGGTCTCCCGTGTTGTGAGATTTGCACTTACAACCAGGTCACTATGGTCACAAAACTTAAAAAAAAAGAAAAATCTATTTGGCTTTGACAGCACCAGGCCAACCACTCCATTGTCAGGGGGATAGGAAAAACAAACCATGTTGACCGTTGACATCCTTCTGGAAGCTGGAAAGGAAATAGAAGTATTCTGGTGAGTCCTGGGAATGGGCCGGAGAGAGAAAAGCCAGTATTGGTTTTTGTTTTTTCCTTTTGATTATGACTTTTTCTACAGTGCACTGAAGAAGTGCTTTGAAAACAACGTGACATCTTTTGTTGATGATGAATTTGAGACCTTACAGCTCTGTAATATCTTCTTCCTGTGAATTCCTAGATTTGGTTGACCTTTGGATGATGCATTTTTGTTTGCTTTCAAATATTAAGAAAGATTTCTCATATAACCTTTTGTTTTCTTTAGGCGTTAAGGAGTGGTGGGGAAGTGATAAACATTTATGGGAAAAAGCAGGGCTCTGAATGCAGACATTTTTGTGTTACATCTCCTTTGGATCAAATAGTTCCTAAACTGCTTATTAAGCTATCTGTAAGAGTAAGCGAAGCCTTTGCTGCTCTTTTCTTCCTCCTGTGCCTCCTACCTCATGTGGTTTTTCCTCCCTCCCCTCCCTGAGAAGTCGAGTGTCCTCCTCTGCTCTCTTTTTGTGACCCCGGGGACAGGACACGGGTTGGATGAGCAGGATACGCTCGTCTGGCACTGACGAGACCCACCTGATTTGAGAAGTGATTCTCGCTGGGACAGTTTAAGAGACTAGATCACGGTGTTTGTAGGATCTGCTTGTGCATTTCTGTGGAAGTACCATGTTCAGCGTCACCTCTTTGTTCCTCATCTGCCCCAAATACAATGATTGTGATTTTCACTAAAATCTTCCAGTCTCCGGCCCTCTTTTCCATGCATTTGTGGTATGTGACCTATTGTGATAATGACAAATGTGGCTTACTGTTTTCTGGCTGATTGAGTGCTTTTATTAGCTATTATTTTACTTCATTCCTTCTTAAATTTCCCTCTCCGGTCCCTCTGCTAATTGCTACATAGAAGAGGATTTAACGTACCTACACAGGCTGTCACTATTGCTGCCACTGTCACTTTGGCTTTGGAGTTGTAACAATATAAAGACTTGAGGGCAAAGGCTTGTTAATATACAGTCCATGCTTTCTGTGTTACCTGCATTTCCCTACTGATGAGCCCCTTTATATTTCAGTTAAAATTTAAAGCAACCTAAATATTCATTTGTTCATTCATACATCTATTGCTCACTGGGCCCATCATGTAGGTTCTGATTTGCTCGGCCAAGTAGATGGAATGCTGTGTAGCTAATTGTAGACCATTCTGTTCTCTTCTTCTCTTTGGGCCTCTGAAGCATCGTTTTCTGAGTCTTGGGTCAAAAGGCTATAATACAGAGAAGAGTCTGCCCTAGTTCCTTAGTGTATCTTACGGTTAGACTTAGGCGTCCAATATTATAATCTGTAAAGCTTTTGTGTCAGTAGACTGGAACCTTCAGGTCTTCTTGGTAATGCCCATGCTGGAGATTTTTGCAAAGAAAGAATTCAAAACAAGAAAAAGAAACATTAAATAATGGCTTGGTGGTGTATACTGAATGCTCTTCATAATGGCACAATATTGGCAACAACCCGCAGTCAGACTATGAAGAAATGGTGAATTAAGAGACGGTAAGTCTGCTTCCGAGAATGTGATACAGCTGTTGTATCATGAATGAGAGCGACGTGGCAAGAGGACGCTGTAGCCTGGGGGAATGTTGATGATGTTGTCATAGCTCTGGTTCCCCAGAAACAGACTCTGGTGAAGATTTGTGCTCAGGATCCCTCAGGATCAATGGCCCAACCAGGCCAACGTCGTTAGGTTTCAAGTCCTGAGAATACTGCTGTGCGGCTCACGGCGCCACCCTCCAGTCGTCCTTCTTTCTGAATGTTGGGTAGCGTGGGTTTGCACCTTCCGCATCTCACCAGACCACTTCCTTGTGAGGCTGGGAAGAGAACAGGGTGGGTGCTGGGCGGGCTGGGCCGGTAGGCGTGTGCAGTCACAGCAAGGATCTTGGCTCAACTTTCTAGACTCGCCTTCCAGGAGGCGAGGAAGAGCCTGTCTCCGTATTCCAGCTCACCGCCAACACCAGCTGCCTTTGGGTGCGTGCTGCCCTGGGGAGGGGACAGGACGTCGGGCCAGGGAGCTTTGCTTTCTTCAGCTGGAGGCAACTTCCAGAGCAAGACTCCGATGAGAACTGACTGCTTTGTCTACCTCCAGCACCTGCTAGAGAGAAAATATTGCATGAAAAGTGGAAAAAGCAGAGTGTTTTGTTGTACACGATAAACCCAGCTGTGGAGAGTACACGTGGGCGTGCACGGCAATCGGAAGGACACAGAGGAAACGGACTCTGCTATGTCATAAGAGGGAGAGAAGTTGAAAGAACATTACCCTCTCCCCAAATAAACCACGAATCCAAACAGAGTGCAGGGTTGCTTGTGATATTGGGAGATCTCTGGTGCATATTGTCTCTTGATTCAAGAAGATGACCGTTTCTGTCAATTCTTGCAGGGGTCAGGTTCTCCCTCGTGTGCTGCTCGTGGAACACGATGGACAGAGCTCAGGGTTCCTGTCAGATTCACGTCCAGATGGTAACAGCCACGAAGAGTTGCTGTGCTTGAGACGTTCCCGTCATCCCTTCCCGGGGGCCTCCCCCCACAGAAGAGCCAGTGGTTATGGGTTCAGTCCCTACCTGGGCTGGTGGCACTGCCCTGCTCCCCACCCTGCCCCACAGCCCTGAATTGCTTCCCTACCCAGCCTAACATCTCACCTGTGCACGATTCCAAGAGAGCAGAGTATGAACAGTGTGGACGGAGCAGGGCAAATAAATCAAATACAATCCTGAAAAACAGTCTGGAGCGTGTGCTCTAGTGAGGAGGAATAAGTACAGATCTCCACTTCCCCGCGTCAGAGCACACGCACGTACAGGACCGCAAGCCCCTCGGAAAGGCATCTCCTGTGGGCTCCCCGACCCGAGCAGACCCCTTGTGTCTCTGCTGCTCACCTGTCTCCTTCCACATCATGACTTACGACGTCCTTCCCCAGCACACCTGCCCTTCTTTCTCCTGTGCGCTTGCCTCTCCTATCTACTCACAACCCTTCTCGTGAGCTGCCTTTAATGCGTTTTGAATTAGTTCTCTGAAAACAAGATGGGAAGGTGGAGGAGAGCCTGTGAGCTATTTTCAGGTGCCTTAAAGGGTTTCTGTGGGGGAGAGCAGAGGCTGTCCTAGAACCAGTGGACTAAAGTTACAGGAATAGATTTTGCCTCAGTGGAAGAAGGAAAGAACTTTGTGACTCCTAGGGATAGTGTTGGGAGAGCAAGTTTCAGGACCTCCTCACGGGGGGTGTTGAGTAGAGAAGGGGGGGCTCTGTCTGAGGACTGTTGGGTTTTCATGGAGGTTAGACGGCACCAGTGCAACTCCAGTGTGCCTGGTGACCACATGCGCTGATCTTCTGTGAAACCGTATCCCTAGAAATTCTCTTTTAAACAAACACAGACATAATCTCATGCTGTTATCCTCCAGAAATATAAAACCATTAGGAATTGCTTCTTTGGGAATGCTATGAAGTCTGCCATATGTTACTGTGAAAGTCACATTCCAATGTATGGTGTACTACTTTCTGTCACCCTTAAAATCTGATGCTATTTGGCTAAGGAGACACATATTTTCGCCTTTGGCTAACTATTTATTACCTAATTCATTTGGAAAGTTGTAAACATTTTCAGATTCCCATCGACTTTATTTCTTTACTACAACACAGCTTTCGTTCCAGAAATGAATCCTTTCTGTACAAATTGGACAGAAGCATAGCTCCCAAGACCAGGTTGGAGCCATTGAAGAGGGTGAATCACAATTTAGTGATTGTAGAAGCGTAATAATTAAAGAGGCATTAGCCGTGATTAGCAGCTTTGAGTAAGCTCTCTGCCGATCCATCCTGGTGGAAGTGAGGCTCTCTGGCTGCCGCTGTGGTGGCCTCCGTTGTGAGCAGGGCCAGTCACCACCTAGAGAAGCCACAGTCCATGCACATGCATCATAACCTCCTCCTTCCTCTACCTTCGTAGCCATCAGGGAAAGAGGAGTAGAAGTGCGGGTATGAGAGGATGAGTACGTCTCTGCAGGGAGATTCCAAAGCCTGCGAGCCCCTGCCGTTTTCTTGCAGAAGCGGGGTGCCGGTGTGAATACAGGGCAGAGGCTGGTGCATGCCCAGCTCCTCCGGGAGTTAGCTTGTGTGGGTGTGTTCTCTGGATCCGCACCGCCCTGCTGCTGGGCTTTGGGCTTATCGTCTTCCACTGCCGGGTGCCAGGGTGCTTGAGAGGGAAGGCTGGGAAATTCGAGAAGCCCTTTGTCACCAGCCAGGTGGCCAGCTTGTGACAGCAAACAAAGCACAGAGCTCTGATAAGGTTGCTTGATGGCTCCGTGCTGACCTGAGTCTGTGCACTCCCGGGTTCTCACCTGTGGCTGGCTGCCAGCAAAGGAACAAGCATTCCTGGTAAGTGCTCAAGCGCTCGCACCGACCGCTTTGCTCATTCCGAAGCACCTTGACACGCCTGTGCAGAAGGGCCTGCCGGCAGGTGTGCAACACCACAAGAAAGCGGAAAAATTATACAAAGTAGTACAGTGTAGTTGTTACGTGTGTTATGTAATGTGCTCCTCATATATTTTATATGTAAGGCTTGTGACACACGGCTGCATTTATTTATTATTTATTCTTTTATCTGTTATTCGGGAAAAAAAAATCCACTATGGGTAAGCCAGTGTGCGAGTGATGAGCATTCCAACTCTGGTCTTTACTTCGCTTCTCTGAAACTCCGTGTGAGTTTCTCTTCCAGGAACTTTGTGTCATGTTCTTTTTGTCTGGAATGGGTTGCCCAGATGACTTATTTATCCCTCAGATGTGTCACTTTTAAAGGACACTTTCTTTGACCCAGTGGACTGCACTGGGTCCGTGGTACATGCTGTCAGGCACTGTGCCCCTTATCATAACACTCATCATGTGGGTTCTTTTGGATTATTGCTGGAGTATGTGTTCACCTTTGGGATTGGTCCATCTCTCATGTAGCTCAGGAAAGGGAAGATCCTGCCCTGGGCCGGTCACGGTAGTACTCCCAGCACTCAGCACTGAGACCGACACTGTTCTCTCTCTCTTTTATACAAAGGAAAGAATAAATGTTGAATAGGATGTAACTCTTGTCTTCAGAGAGGTCAGGTCTGGCCGAGGGCTGGACAAACATGCAAATGTTGTGTGATAGATGCTAGAGGGTAATCACAGTGTGCTTCAGAGGCCCAAAAAGCAGAGGCCACTATCTCAGGGTGAGTGTCAGGGAAGGCATGCTGGAGGAGTGGAGGTGTGAGGGCCTGTAAGGTGAGCCTCAGCAGACAGCTAGCTAAGTGGGTTAGGAGAACAGCATTCCATTAGAGAAACAAAATAAAAGCTAGCACACACAGGAGCCTCTGTGGGAGATGGGGATTGCTGGGCATGTTAGGGAAATTCCCAGTGGTTCCTGATGGCTTGTGCGGGGATGTGAATTGGGCAAATTGGGGGAGATGAGGATCGGCCTGGAGAAAAGGCTGGGTCGAACTTTGCTGAGCTTGTATTTTGTTCTAAAGGCTGTGGATAATCCTGGGAGGGCTTAATGCAGAGAAATGACATGTAAGATTTATGATCCTGAAGAATGTATGGAGAATGGATTGCAGAGAGATTGGAAAGCAGAGAAGTTAATTACGGGGCTGTTGAAATAATTCTAGTCTGTGGATCACGGTGACCTGAACAAAGTGTATGCACACATACACACACATACGTTGTTTTTTTGTTTTGTTTTGTTTTATTTTATTTTTTTAAAAGATTTTTTATTTGTTTATTTGAGAGAGATCACAAGCAGGCAGAGAGGCAGGCAGAGAGAGAGAGAGAGGAGGAAGCAGGCTCCCCACTGAGCAGAGAGCCCGATGCGGGGCTCGGTCCCAGGACCCTGGGATCATGATCTGAGCTGAAGGCAGAGGCTTTAACCCACTGAGCCACCCAGGCGCTGCCACATACATTTTTACTAAAATAAAATTGTACTCTAAACATTATCCTGACAGTTTTAATTTAGCTTTGTATCTTACCAACTCAAATACGTCTTTATGTCTTTTCCTGTGTTGGTTTGCCACTTTTAATTAAAGAATGCATGTACTCTCCTAGATTTTCTTCTACAATATTTATTGTTTGGTCTTTTACATCTTAACCTTCTAATTGATCTTAAAATTTGATTTTGTTTGTGATGTGAGATAGGATTTAATTTTGTTTTCCACATGGCTGGTGCTGTTTATTAGGTAAACCATTCTTTCCCCATTGAATTAAAATGCTATTTTGTGCTACATTAAAACTTCTCATATATACAGATTTATTTCTGAATTCTGTATTCTGACTCAGTGTCTTTCTTTATTCCTATGGACATAACAAAGGTAGTTGGAGTCCATTTCATTTATTCTAGTATCTGGTTCCTCGCAAGAATCTTTCTATTCAAGCATTTTGGAGCTATTCTAAGCATTCTTACATATGAATCTTAAAATGATTGTACTGGTTAGAAGCCTGTTGAGACTATAATAAGAAATGCATTAAATTTATACATTAATTTTGGAAGAATTGGCAGTTTTATAATAGGAGGTCTTCATATTCTAAAATATGGAACATTTTTCCATTTGTTGGGTTTTGTTTGCCATGGTATGATTTTATAGTTTTCTTAATATAAGGTCTATGCCTTTCTCATGACATATAGGACTTCACAGTTTTTATTTCTACTTTGAATATTTTCCCATTTCTACGTGTAGATTCTTGCTGCTAATACAGAGAAAAGCTATTGATTCAACATTTCATATTCTGCTACTTCACTACAGTTTTAAAATTCTAGTGGTTTTCTTTCTCTAGAAAATGTGTGTTATAAATGTTTTGAGCACCGAAGGGGAGAGTAAAGAAAGCAAGTAAACAAGAGAGAGCCTCCAAATTAGAAGACTTTCTAAATGTACAGTCTTTTTCATTATCAAAAAGATAATTTTACTCTTCAGTGTGTTTACCAATTATTTATTTACATATCTCCTAGAATTTGCTGGAAACTGCAACATAATATTGGATAATGGTGATAGCAAACACACTGATCTCATCTCTGATTTTAGTTGAAACATTTCTAGTGTTTTATCCTTTAAAAGAAGCTTTGCTTCTGATTTTTGGAAAGCAACATTTATTATATTTAAGCGGTTTCTTTATATCCTTACTTATTCCAAAAATTTTTTTTTAAATTTTATTTTTTTCACTGTTCAAAATTCATTGTTTATGCAGCACACCTAGTGCTCCATGCAATATGTGCCCTCCTTGATACCCACCACCAGGCTCACCCCCCACCCCCAAACCCTCAGTTTGTCTCTCAGAGTTTTTTGGACTTTTCAAAAACTACTGATAAAATCATTTTCTCAATTTTTTGAATGTGATTATTTTTGCTGATAGATTTTCTGATATAGAACTACCTCTTTTTTTTTTTTTTAAGTTTTTTAAAAAGTAATCTCTGCACTCAACGTAGGGGTTGAACCCACGATCCCAAGATCGAGAGCTGCATTCTCCCCTAGACTGTGACAGCCAGGCACACCATACCTTTTCATTTCTGATATAAACAGTATTTGGTCAGAATGTATTCATCTATAAGTTTATAGATTCTATTTGCTACTGCTTTAACAAAGACTGATAAGAGAAATTGGTTTTAGCATACTACATCAAGTTTTGGCATTAAAATTATGTGACCTTAATAAAAATAATTTTCTATGACCTGCAAATATTTAAATAACTTTCTAAGTATTTATTTTAAAGACCAGGCAAAACTCAGATTGTCCATTTCTTGGTGAATTTTGGTCACTTATATTTTGCCATAAAATTATCTATTTAACATTACATTTATATGTTTGATGGCAAAACATTATGATTTTTTTGATTTCTCTATTTCTTCTTTGTAAGTACCTATGTCATCTTTCTCATTCCTAATTTAGTATATTTTTTCTCTCAATTTCAGCTTTTACCTATAAATTTTTAAAAAACTCAACGCAGCTTTCTTAATTTGGAAGCTTTTTTTAAAAAAATTAACATATAGTGTAGTGTTTGTTGCAGGGGTACAGGTCTGTGATTCATCAGTCTTACACGATTCACAGCACTCACCATAGCACATACCCTCTGCAGTGTCCATCACCCTGCCACCCTATCCCTCTCACCTGCCCTCCCCTCCAGCAACCCTGAGTTTGGAAGCTCTTCATTTGCTTTTTGCTGGAAATATTGATGACATACTCTTTGCTTTGAATACAGTTTTTGCTGTCAGGATTTGTATGAAGTAGTCTTTTCATTGATTTCTTAGAAGTTATCATTCCAATTTTTATTTTCTCTTTAATTCAAGAGAGTGTATTACTTAACTTCTATATACATATGATATTTGGTCATCTTTTTGTTGTTTGTAAATATTTATTATTTTTATTACTATTAGAAAATGCAATCTGCAAAATCTTTTTTTTTTAAGATTTTATTCATTTATTGGACAGAGAGAGAGATCACAAGTAGGCAGAGAGGCAGGCAGAGAGAAAGGGAGAAGCAGGCTCCCCGCCAAGCAGAGAGCCCAATGCGGGGCTCGATCCCAGGACCCTGAGATCACGACCTGAGCCGAAGGCGGAGGCTTAACCCACTGAGCCAACCAGGCGCCCCGCGATCTGCAAAATCTTTACTTAAAATATATTATGGAAATTTTCTGGCCCAGTTTTTGAGAAATTTTTATAATTCTTCATATGCATACAAATACATATGTAAGTACATAGATCAATACGTTGTATACGTATACATATGTGTGTTTGAATGTTGCTTGTTATTAAATTTTAATTTCATTTTTTCCTCTGTCTTGACTTTCTTATTAGTTTTTGCTTTTTATTGTTAATATATATTCAATTAATCAATGACTTTGTTTTTTTAATCTCTGATCTTTTTGGTTCTGGAAAGGGCACATTCAGATTTTCCAGTATAATTTTATTTTTTTAAGTTTATTTATTATGTTTTATGTATTTTTATTTACTTTCTCTATGATTTTGCTTTTTTGTCTATTAGAGCCATGGGGTCCTGAGAGATGTGTATTAAAGTTCCCCCAAGTAATTGTATAGAGTTCTCTTATTCTTAATTTTTTAAGTACATAAGAGCTTTACTGAAATCTAAATCACAGACCTTACAGTTCACCCATTTAAGTGTATGCTTCAGGGTTTTTAGTATATTCACGAAGTTGCACAACCATCACTAAAGCAACTTGAGAACATATTTATTGCTCCATACAAACCATGTATACATTAGCAATCAGTTCCTAATTGTTTTTGCTTTGTGTATTTATCTACAGTGTTGATTGGCTTATGCAGGTTTGTATCTCTGAGGTCTTTATAAATTGTGATTTTGTTATATAATGTCTCTCTTTATCCTGATTCACATTTTTAACTTTAATTCTACCTTGTTTGATATTAATATTGCTCCTCGCTTATAGTTTCTTGGAATTCTTTGCCTACTGCCCACCTTTTATTTTTTAAATTGCTTCCTGTAAGTGGCACTCCTATGGGAGAAGTGAGATTTCTTGCCCCTGGATGGGAGGATTTGTTTACATTTACATAAATACATAATTTTACTTGATTTTCTTTCTTCCATCTTGATTTCTGATTATTTATTTTGCATCTTTTTCCATTGTTTTTTCCCTCCATTGATCAAGTTGAATCAACATATGTATATTTTTTTACCTTCATAATTTGAAAGTTTGACTCTGCTTTCCCATTATTGGTTATCTTCCTTCTGCTGTTATTCAAATTAGATCCACATGTTTTCTCACTATTTTAAAACAATTTATTACTAACTTTCCTCCTAAGACTATATTTTGTCTCTACTCACCCAAATGCCATTGAGAAGAGACTTTTAGAATGCTCGTACTTCCTTCCTTTCAACTACCTCCTCTATTTCCTCCCAGCTTCCCAGACCCTGGATTTTACTGAGATGGTTTAGTTCCAGAGTATAGACAAAATGTACCCAACAGGAGTCAATAGTTTCTCTTTCCCTCTGTTTCAGTAACTTTTATTTAACATTCATATTACAAATTTACAGATAATCTATCAATGTCGTGTGTGTGTGTGTGTGTGTGTGTGTGTAGTGCATTTATCAGTCAATCCTGATGGAAACTACTGCCTTTGCATCTGTAGATTCAGGGTTTTCTACAGTTCAGGGGGACATTATCTCTATTTTGGGTTTAGTTATATTTCTTCCTCCATCAGTTTCTTTTCCTCATTCTAGATCACACTGTATTTAGACGTGGTACTTTTCACGAGTTGTCCTACTAAATCTGTGTATAGTCAACAGAGAGATCACAGACAAATACATATAATACAAGGGAATATATACTATTTTGTATATGCTTTGTTTTTTTTAAAGGAAAGATTAGCAACTAATAATACTGGAATGTAATTTTATGATCTGCTTTTTTTAAAAAACTTAGATTAATTACATAACTTAAATATTAAAAATTTCCAAGCATATAACATTCAACACCCAATTATCTCTATTTCATCGCTTCCATATGATGTTCTAATTTTTAGATTTGGTTTCTGGGTGAAAAACATATTCAGTTTGGCTTCATCTCCATTGTGTAATGTTTCCCACTATTAAAATTTATATGCTATGCATATTTTAAAGCCTTCTTCGCATATTCTCAAAATTAAAAACTTGAGACTTAACCATCATAAATATTTTTGTCCCTAAAACACTTAATATGCGTCTGATGATGCCTCTTCCTTTGGGTATTCAAGAATTAATGTTAAATCTGTTGTATTTCTGTTGTATCCCTGTTGTAATTCTTAGCAAATTCTTTAATAGCTCAAAGATATTAAAACCCTGTTTTTTAAGAATCCAAGTATATGTCCTGTTTTCTTTAAGTATATCATAAACTTAGGGACGCCTGGGTGGCTCAGT
Organism: Mellivora capensis; assembly: GCA_004024625.1. Lineage (NCBI taxonomy): Eukaryota > Metazoa > Chordata > Mammalia > Carnivora > Mustelidae > Mellivora > Mellivora capensis. The sequence goes on along the minus strand of PISX010003162.1, from coordinate 31,403 downwards.
TGGTTAAGCGGCTGCCTTCGGTTCAGGTCATGATCCCAGCGTCCTGGGATCGAGTCCCACATTGGGCTCCTTGCTCAGCAGGGAGCCTGCTTCTCCCTCTGCCTCTGCCTGCCACTCTGTCTGCCTGTCCTCGCGCTCTCTCTCTCCCTCTCTCTGACAAATAAATTTAAAAAAAAATTTAAGTATATCATAAACTTTAAAACCATTAACTAATTTTAGCTCACTTAGACTTAAATATGTGACATAAGTTGTGTTTTTTTTTTTTGGATGGGGACAGAGATGTCACAGAGTCATCAAAAGGAGAATGACATGTCTCCAAAATAGTAGAAAAGGATTGTTTAACTCTTCATAGATTAAGACCAAAATTGGTAGGTATCATTCCTTGCATTATTGTCCTAGCACTTTTACTTCCTTAAGGACAGAGTACTCTGAAACTACAGAGGTTTGATATCACTCCAACAAGAGATTCAAATGAAACTGTATTGATAGATCAGATTAAGAACAGTTTTCTTTAAAAGTAGAATTTGGGCACTAGGATTTGTTGAGAGCCTTTCTCCTTTGTTATTGTTTAGACCTATATGTATAATATTGACTGTTAAATATCCTCTGGGTGGCTGAGATCAGCTTCAGTCATTTCTTTGTAGATCGGCATGACACTCGAATAATAGTTTTATAGAAGTGTCCTCAAACTAGCTGACAAAAACCTTAGGGGCTAGCTAAATAAAAGAGTTGTTTCTGGACAAATGCCATATGCTATCACTTACGTATGTGGAATCTAAAAAGGCCAAACTCACAGAAAGTGGTCACCAGGGATTGGGAGATAGAGGAATTGGGGAGATGTCAGTCAAAGGGTGCAAACTTCCGGTAAGGAGATGAGTAGGTTTTTGGGGACTGATTGTACAACTTTGTGATTATTGGTAACAATAATGTATTACATACTTGAATGTTGTTAAAAGAGTGGATCATAAATGTTCTCACTACAAAAAAAAAAAGGGAATTATGTGACCTAATGAAGGTGTTAGCTAACACAACAAGGGTAATCATTTTGCAATACATAAATGTATCCAAAGAACACGCTGCGTGCCTGAAAGTTACACAGTGTTACGTGCCAGTTATAGCTGAGTAGAGCCAAAAAAAATTGTTTCTCTAAAAAGATAATTATCTCCTTAATATGTAGTGAAATCTCTTCATAAAGTTTGGACTTGGGATGTAGTTGTGCTTTAGTTACATTATTTAGATATTAGGTTGATGAGGCCTAAATAATTAAAAAATAATTATGGGGTGTCTGCCAGTCACAGAAGTATGTAATTGGCAAGCATTTCCCATCCTCGGTTGAACTTTATGCCACTTAAGGATACCCCTGTTGCTTTGGTGTTTCTCTGTGTTAGTGGAGACCAGTGTCCTTGTTGGGTGATAAGGATGGTCTCTGGACTTAAAAACCTTCCTTTATTGATAGAGCTTCCCCTGAAGGAGCCAAGACCCTAGCCTGTGTTGTATCTTCAGTGCCTTCTCTCACCATTTACTTGGTTCTCAATGAAAGCACCATTTTCCAAGTCTAGAGGTAGGTTTATTATAGTTTTACAAAGTAAGTAATTTTAGTATCCCAGTAATATTAATTCACCTGAATACTATTTCTTTACCTGCCACCCACTCCTTAACCCGTTACATCCTGTATTCTGCCCTTTCCCCTCCACTGTTATTGCTGTCCAAGGTCCCCAAAGTGCTGACCCGTCCAATTTACAGTTTTCTGTCCTTACCTTACTTGACATTGCTGTGGGCATTTGATAACTGTTGACTGCTCCTTGTAACTCTTCTGTTGACTTCATTGATGCGTTAATTCATTCAACATCTAGCTAATATTTATTGAGCACCTACTTAAGGTCACGCAGAATGCTGGGCGTTGATCATACAACTCACTTGACATGCATTTCCCACCCCCCACCCAGAGGTTTTTCTCTTTCGACATTGCGCTTATTTCACAAGATATGTAGTATTAGACATACTTCACCTTGAGACCAACTTGGGCACCTTGAGAGAACTTGGGAAAATTTCTTAACATTTTTCACAGTAAAATGAGGACAATCAAAAATACCTACCTGATAAGAATTTTTTTTTTAAGATTTTATTCATTCATTAGACAGAGAGATCACAAGCAGACAGAGAGGCAGGCAGAGAGAGAGGGAAGCAGACTCCCCACTGAGCAGAGAGCCGAATGTGGGGCTCGATCCCAGGATGCTGAGATCATGACCTGAGCCAAAGGCAGAGGCTTAACCCACTGAGCCACCCAGGCGCCCCTGATAAGAATTTTTTAAGGTGTAAGGAGATCTTTGAAAATGTTCGGGACATCGCTTAACACTTTTCACTGGGACTTCTCTAATTCCTATAATTTTTTAAAGACATTGCAGCCTCTCTCTGGGTGGTGTCTCTGACTCTGGTCTTGGCACCCTTAAGTCCAGCCTCTACATTGCTCATCAGCTAACAGCTCATGCCCTCACTCCTGTTCCCTGGATGTTACCCACTTACTGTTTGCCCTTCCCTGATCATGCCGGGCTCTTCCATTTCTCTCGCTCATCTGTATTCCATTAGTGTTCATCCATTAATGTGATTGTTCCTTCATTACTGGGTTTTCGAACACCTGCTTTTTCTTCAAGTCTCCGTCAGACATTATCTCTCCGAGGACAGAGTCAGACATTCTTTTCTGCATACGTACATAGTATTCCCATGTGCCTCTGTTACAGCCTAACCCCACTGTGATTTAATTATCGGTAGAGTCTCATATCAGAAAAGAATGTGTCTGGTCGTGTAGGTATCCTTAAACATGACACACTGGAGCTTTAAAAGCTTGATTAAATTTTCAAACAAACACTGAGAGGCAAGCTTAGTTTCTATGAATGAAGTCTTAGTGTCTGTGTGCCAGACATTATGTTAGTGATGGGTATGCAGACATAAAGGGGATAATGTCCTTGTCCTTAAAAGATGTGCACAGTGTGAAGTCAGACGGAGAGCAGATGAGGGACAAAAGATTCATATCATCAGTGAATAGATTATTTCCAGCTAAAGGATGTCACGTTCAGGCTTTTCATTTTTCTAAAGAGATGGATTAACAGTAATTTAAAATTCTAACTTCTAACTTACTTGTTAATGAAAGCAGATTTTTTGGTAAGTTTTGCCCCTAGAGGAATGTATTCTTATAGACCCAAATGTCAGGCTGTCATAGCATTTTCTGGTGGGAGAAGATGAGCATTGTCTATATATGTCAAGTGAGTTACTGTAAGGAGGGTATTTGCAAGGTTTGAAATGTAAGTTCTGGCTATTGATTTATAGCATGTTTGCAAGAGTAACAGCGATTATTTGCTAGATTTCCATGTTTCCAACTGGAAGAAGTTTTTTCTTCTTTTATGATCTTGTACAGTTTCATAATTGTGAGAACAAAATTCTTTGTTAGTTAATCAAGGATTGTGATTTTATAGAATCGCCACATATAGGATTTGAGTGTAATATTCAGTATATTTCAGCTTCTCTTTATTGATTCAAGTCTCTCTAGCATCCTCCTAGGTCTTAGCATCATCACTGAAGAATTAACAACCCTGTACAGAAGTGCTTTGCAAGACAGTGAGGAATTCTAGCCGGTAGAATGCTGTACTCGGAGTAGTTTTTCCTTTGTGCCCCTGGTGGATTTACTTGTTATTTTCTGGATGATTTGAGGGGATTCTGGCATTGGAAATAGAACATAAGCTTACCGTATTATGTTTATATATATATGTCCTTTAATAACTCTGAGGACATTTCCAGTGTTGTGAAAAAAGCAAGTTAGAAGAAATTCTCTTTTCTTTTTTTGTGCATAAAGACCCTGACTCCTTTTAAGATCAAACTCTTCAAAGAATAGAAGCAATCCATGAAATATTTTTGGTTGGATTCTGTAGTTCATCAAGTATAGTCAGCTTATAGAAATTTTTATTTGTTTGCAATTTAGTTTTAATTAGACTTTTGTAAGGAAAAAACTTAATAGCAACCAAGAACATAGTCTTTGAAGAGCTATCCATTTAATTTGTATTAGAACTTTTTAGTTACGCAGTGATGGTGATACCAGGATTTGGCATAGGAAGATACTTTTGGAAGGAATTTTCAGACAGTCATCAGACCAAGAGAGCATGGTTTTAGAAGCCTAGAGAGAAGGGTGACTTAGGACAATGATATGATCAGTAGAGTCAAATTAAAAGAAAATCAACAAACAAGGTAAACTAAGGTAGGGATTGAACAGCATGTATTGGCTGAAGCATTTGTTAAAAGTAGATTCATCAGAGCAGTTGGAACAGAAGCCAAATTGCAGTGAGAGTAAACCACCTGGCTTTTTTCCTTCTACACTGGAGGACTGGACAGAGGAACCCTGTTATTTTTGGTCTGGGCTGGCATTACTGTTAGGGAACTCAGCACAGCTGAGGGGCAGTCTTGTACCATGACCTCGTAGGATGTGTGGTTGTATTTTTATCCCGATGGGTGACTTTCTCAGCTTGACTTGCATGTCAGATCTATGAAACCAAAATTTAATGTGAAATTCTTCTTAATAAAAGAACTCTTTCTCACTTAGATTTTTTACTGCTTTCGTTTCACATTGCTTTTTAGGACTTTTTTGTCAAACTGACTTTTTCACTTGGCTATCACAATGTTTATACTCTGTATACTCTCTCAAAAAATATTTGATGTGTTTGACTATTTTTCAGGGGTTATTGTTGACTGATTCTTCCCTCATTTCTGTGGGGAGAACCCCTAGAAATGACAAAGGTAGGAACAGCAAACCAAGCCATAGGCAATCCAGACTGCCCTGCACTTGAACAGGACACTAGCAAGGTGACCTGTGTCTTTTCCCAATCCTCCCCTAGCTTCAGGACCTCCTCATAAGATGCAGTCGACGAGGTGAGAAAGTATGAATGTGTGAACTTAGATGTATTGATTTCAGCCAACGTCAGAGGAGAAGCCATAACATGACTCCATATGGAGGATTCCTTTGCCTACACACTTAACTCTCATATATGCATTGTAGTCTTCCTCTCTGGACCATAAATCCCCTCCATCTTTTTTCCTCAGATCATCCTTAAGGGTGGATCACATGTGACTGGTTCTAATTTCTGCATGATGCATTGTGTGTGTATGTTTTTTGTTATAATTCCATTGCTATAACATAGAGTTCCTTTGGCCATGATATGTGGAAGTATGAACTGAGAAAACAAAAGTTCTTAACTCTTCCTGGGGAGATTACCGCTCTCCTCTTGGCTACTCTCATTTTTGCGGGTGGAAGAATGCAACTCAGCCCACAGGTCTGCCATTTTTAGTTCCTTGTTGGGTCTCTCTCTCACCAGGGCCCAACTTAATTCCTTCTGTTGACATTAGACAATCTGACGCCTTTCCCCACTCAGGTACCATAAATTCCCTCTCTGAATGATATATTCTCCTTAACAAATGAACTTTGATAAGCAAGATAGTAATAGCGGATGGGCACAATAGAGAAACAGTGTTCTAGTTGCTTCTGAAAAGTTGCTTTAATGAAGACGGGAGATCGTTAAGATGGTCTTATTCGTGCCAATTATAGCAAATGCACTACGGTATTGGAAAGAAGAGTGAGCGGCTCGATGAGCAACGTGTGGACAGTTTGTGCTGTAGGGGTGGAGGGGAGGGAGGCGTGAGTCGGCAGAGCACAGAGGATTTCTAGAGCAGCAAAAACTACTTTGTCTGATGCTCTCATGGTGGACACAGATCATGACACATTTGTCCAAACCCAAGGGTGTGCACCACCAAGAGTGAACCCTAATGTAAACTCTGGACTCTGGGAGATGATACTGTGTCACTGTGGGTTCACTGATGGTAACAAAGGTACCACAGGGGCCCAGGACCAATGGCAGGGGGAGGGGGAAGTTGTGTGTTTGTGTGGAGAGGGCTCTGTGGAAAATATCCATACTTTTTTGCTCAGATTTGCTGTGAATCCAAAACTGCTCTAAAAAGATGAGACTATTAAAAAATAAACAAAAATACTCTGAAGTTTATGCTCCTTTACATCTTAGAAGCCTCCAGAAGATGAATTGAAATTTACTTTCTCTGATTCAAACTGAAGTTATCTCTTTGGGAATTTGTGGGCCCAAGGGCAATACTTCTCTTGCCTCACTCACTCGTTATCTCCTTTGATAAGCATTAAAAAAGCTATAAACTCGATTATTCTCTCCGATTTCCCTAACATTGCCTTCCCGTTTACCACCAGGTTTGAAGTTTGAGGAAATCCAAGAGAGATTTGGCGAGGAGTTCTTCAATATATGCTTCGATGAGAATGAGCGAGTCCTTCGAGCTGTGGGCGGGACCTTGCAGGATTTCTTTAACGGCTTTGACGCCTTGTTGGAACACATTAGAACTTCTTTCGGAAAACAGGCCACGCTGGAGTCGCCGTCGTTCCTCTGCCGGGAGCTCCCCGACAGTGCCTTGATGCTGCACTATTTCCATCCTCACCACACCGTGGGGTTCGCGATGCTGGGGATGATCAAGGCCGCGGCCAAGAAGATCTACCGGCTGGACGTGGCCGTGGAGCGGGTGGCCGCTGAGAAGCTGGGCTCCGACGCTTCGACCCCCGGCAACTGTAGCTGTCTTACCTTCCGTATCAAAGAACGGGAAAACACCAACGTCCCGAAGAACCTTCCCCAGGGTTCCTCCCACGTCCCCGCGGACCTCAGAATCAGCATCAGCACCTTCTGCAGAGCTTTCCCGTTCCACCTGATGTTTGACCCGCACATGTCCGTCCTCCAGCTGGGGGAAGGCCTGCGGAAGCAGCTGCGGTGCGATGCTCACAAAGTGCTCCCGTTCCAGGACTGCTTCGAGATCGTGTCCCCGCGGGTTCAGGCTGCCTTCGACAGGGTCCTGCTGCGCCTGTCCACCCCCTTCGTGATCAGGACCAAGCCCGAGGCTTGTGGCACTGAGAACAGAGATAAGGTAAGTGGCCACGGGCTGCAGCTGGGTGAGGGAGCTGGGAGAGTGGGTAATTATCCGGTAAATTACGCTCTGGCTGGCTGGCCTGCTAATTATTTAGGCAACAGAGCTTAGAGTGCCATTTCGGAAGTCACTAGCGCCTGGATATATGTCGAAAGGTTTGGCCTTCTTCCCAGCCATTTTGCATAGTGTCTGCCTCTTCCATTAATTTATTTCCGCGTATAAAAAGAAGACACTCATTAATACCAGCCATAGTAATTACAGAAATGATAGGACTCCCTAAAAACCTGGTACTGTAAGCCCATGACTAGTACACCGATTTTGAAGTCAACCTAAAAAGACAGATGGTAAAACCAAATCCCACATCCTGGGTCCTGCTTGTCTTCTCCTAAGAGAAACGGGGGTGAAAAGCTAGCTCCACTTCGAATGTGCTCTGCTCGAAATTTCATAATCGAGGAACATCTGGTTTATATTCTATTTTTGGCTCAGTTTTCCAAAGAATGGATTTGCTAAAAGTTGGGAAACTAAGGGACGATCTCAAGGCTTCTTTTCTAAGTAGAGTTTGGTACTGAAACAGAGACTCCTTCCTCCAGAACATGACCGCTATGTGGAGAACACAGTGACCACTAAAGTATTGCGAATTTCTTGGAAGCCCCTTTTTGGAAAGTCTGGGTTATAAATTATAAAGAAATAAAAAGCTAAAAGGTGAATCTTAAATCTGTTTACACAAATGTGTTCCCTCAGGTGAATTTTTTTTTTTAGGAGAAGTCAGCATTAAAATAATGAAATGTAAAGAAAAGTTAATCATCACTCTTTGAAATACAGTAGTAAACAGTGAAGATGCTACTGTTCTGGAGTAGACGTGCGTGTGTGTGGGTTCAGCTTCCCGTGGAGCTGGTCAGTATTTTGTATTGAGGACAGTAAAGCTCCTGTAGGTAGGTGATTCAGTTTCTTCCCAAGCATTCTGGGGGAAACCGTTGGCTATTGGAAATGAACAGGCTGGTCTGGGCTAAAGGAAGAGTTGTATAGATGATTAAAATGAATATTAAAATGAATGAATGAAAAATCCCATTTTCCCAAACACCTGCCATCAGAAGTAAACAAGGGAATAGCCTCCTGGAAGCAGACCCAAGACATTTCTGAGGATTTTATATAGCTTTCGTGTTATAACTGATTTTTATCATTTTGAAATTCAGTGGAAAAATTTTCAACAAAATGCTTGCAAGCTAGGAACAGTGCCCATTTCTTCAGGGTGACTGGGTCCTGTGACTTCTCATTTTTCATCATTTATGTTCAGTGATTTCAGAACATCTGCGGATAAACCTGAAATTCCAGCTAGGCACATTTGGATATTTTAGTCTGAATGAATTGTTATTTTTTCTATGTGATGACACAAGTTTTAAATCACATGTGCGTATTTTTCTATATGTTTACGTGTTCAGCGATTGCTACCCACTTTTGAAGCTGTTTAGAAAAGAGGAAAGCTGTTAAATGTGTGTTTTTGCCCATAGTTGCAGTTGATTTAAAAGGGGAACTATTCTATCTTTATAATTTAGAGAATATTAAAGCTGTCTGTTCTGTTTTTACAGAAGTGAAGTGTTTGGTTAGAAGAGGCTTTGAGCAGTTCTGGCCTTTGAAGTCGAAGTTAATATTTTTGAAAATGTGCCTGAGGTGGATGGTATTATTACCCATGTTAATTGCTCTGTATATTTTGTAGAGTTGAGAAAAATTAATTCAGTTTAAAGGGATGCTTTTGGATTTTCCCCCTATAGTTCATCTGGCCTGTATTTCTGTTTAATTTGTATACCAGGGTAAGGAATCGGCATCATGAAATGATGACTCAAATGTCAAGGCCCCCTGCCAGTTCCAATAATAAGGCACAGTACTTCTCATTGAGAAGATGCAGTTATAACTTAAACATGGCCGTGGCAGTTTAAAAAGAAAGCAATAGGCTGGGTTTTTAGTTAGAATGAAGACGGCAGTCCTCTCGTCCGTATGTTTCCGTTTCTGTCCATTCACCTGGCTTCTCCACGTGGGACATTTGGGAAGCGGTTGTTGGCCCAAACTGGAGCTGTGGTCCATAAAGTTAGGGCACAGAGTCTTAGCCAGATGAGAAACATTTTTGAATTACTGTTTCCAAATCCCAGATTTGTGTTTTCTGAACACATGGAAAGAGGAAAGAGAATTGAGGTTAAAAGTTACAGGTCTGTTGATAAATTTGACCTTGATAGTCATTACTTTCCTCATAAGAGCTCTTGTTAATAAGTAACTCCATGTTGTCGGAAGCTTCTAACTGTTGACTGGGCCTTGATAAGAAAGGGCAATTTTTAAAATGATTTAGGATATTCCTTGGTCTAACAATGAAGGCTTTCAAGGTAAATTTAACTATTTTGGCTATGTCCTTAACACCAATGAACCACCACTCCTGCAGAAAAAAAAAACAAACCCACAATACCCACACCCCCAAAAATGAAAACCTAGAAGCTACTCATGTAATTGAGTGGCAGTAATTCATTTGCAGGATGAACTGTAAAGTTTTTGCTAAACCACGGTCTTCGCCAGTCTGTGACATCAGTCGTTGGTTAACTATAGACTGGAGATACAACATGCTTGTGAGCAATTTGGTGATACAGGAATGAAACAGAAAGCCAGCATCCTGGTTCCAGAGAATTTGCACCTTGATTGTGCACTAATGAGTTACAAAGTCAGACGGTTGGTTACCAGAAGGGAGAGTGTCACTGAGAGCCATCTGATGCAGTCATCAGCGGCAGGCTCCGACTCGATGGAGTTCTGAGACCAGGAGGGACGCTTCCAGATGGACGGGCCGAGCTTTGTATCCCATCAGTTGGCTCCCTGTGTGCCTTCTAAGCCACCACCCAGGCCTTCCATCATCTTCTCTCTCTCTTTTCTTGTCCTCCCACATGGCGTGGCTGTGTTTTTATCTTTCCTTAAAGCTCAACTTCTTTTCATCATCTTCCCTTATCAGATGTGAAGCATTACAGATGAATGAATTTGTTCATTATTTTAAAAAGTACAGATTCAGCATTGGGAATTAATGATGTATTGTCAATCTATTTTAAGATTTTTTTTTTTAATTGAGTGAGAGAGAGAGCATGAGAGGGGAGAGGGTCAGAGGGAGAAGCAGACTCCCCGCTGAGCAGGGAGCCTGATGCAGGACTCGATCCTGGGGCTTCAGGATCATGACCTGAGCTGAAAGCAGTTGCTTAACCAGCTGAGCCACCCAGGCACCCTGTCAGTCTATTTTAATTTGTGCCATGCCTCATTAGGTCATTCAGATCTCACCATTGTTCTGAAAATTTGGAAGTTTATTACCTAAATCTTTCAATGCATCATGGTGCGGTTAAGAAGAAATTTGTTGGAGTCGGACATGCAGTTTGAGGGTTCCTGTCTAGTCCTATAAATCAAATATTGACATAGATTCCAAAGCCTGGTTGTGTGAAGGGGGCTGTGTTTGTAAATAGGGCTGTTAGAAACTGGAGGAATGGCGCAGAGCTTCCTCCTCTGCTTTGTAAGGTGACGGGTGTGTGAGGGGAGTGGCAGCAGCCTGGGGGAGGGGCGTCTCTACACCCATGGTTGTAGCAAGTCCCTATAATCTGAGCCTCAGATGAATTCATCTGGAAATTAAGGAACCTAGAGGAATAATTACTATTTTTACCCCTTTACAAGTCATCTTGAACTTGTGTAAATTTAATGGAAGTCATTGGGTCATGAAAAGTCCATCATCCCTTTGACTGAATGAATTCAGGTACATTTCAAAGAGAAGCAGAGGGGAGTCTGACTTCTCAACCATGAGAAGTCCTATTATCAGGACTAGGTTAAAGTAATTCTCTGACAGCTTAGGCTGCCTCCCTCAAACACTTATTTGTGCGGTTTAAATGACAGTCCATGTCACATTTTTCTCTCTTCAGCCCCAGCGTGGATCACTGAATATTTGTTGATCGTTACTTCTGCCATTATTGTCATTCTGCACCCTTGCAGCCTTGGTCCTATCTGTTCTCCGCACTTACTGCCTTAGAGGAGAAACCACTGGACATCAGTAGCTTTAGTGATTTTAGAGAAATAGCAAGCCTACCTAGTAGCATCTCCCTAAAATACAACTTGAGGATCTGCTTCTTTATAGACTGTTACTGTTTTACAATCACTGGTCTCCTTTTCAGATTCACTAAATTTTAGAATCAAGTTTTTATTACCTGTGGTGGTGCCAGTGGGTTCCAAAGCAAAATGGGCTGGTTCGCCTAGGTGCAAACTGAAATAGCAGCGGGTTTGAGAAACAATAAACAACATGAGTTCTTTTGACATTTTTTTCTTAGTAGCAACGCTTCAGAGAACTTTAATAACGTTGTGGAGGGAGTCCACCATCTGAAGCGCATCGGCCCTACAATGGTGCCATGGCCTTGTTACTCCTCTTACCTTTGTTCTCAGGGTAGGAACTGGGGAAAGGCATTAACCACAACATATTTCTTTGTCAATCCCTAGAAATAGTGTCATATTTGTCTTACTAATTAGAAGCTGCAAAACAAATGCTTGGAAATCGTTTCAAAGATTAAAGGAGGAATTAAGCTCTGATTTTCTGTGGTCAGCTCAGGTTCCGAACTAGTCCTTTTTCTTTCCTGGACACGGCCCACCTTCTGATACGGTGACTGAAACATTGAAAATGTTTTGTGAATCTTACCATACCATAATGACACCGTTGAAAGAGAGTTCACCTGGCTGTCAAGAGTACATATTTGAGGGGCGCCTGGGTGGCTCAGGGGGTTAAGCCTCTGCCTTCGGCTCAGGTCATGATCTCAGGGTCCTGGGATCTAGCCCCATATCGGGCTCTCTGCTCAGCAGGGAGCCTGCTTCCTCTTCTCTCTCTGCCTGCCTCTCTGCCTGCTTGTGATCTCTGTCTGTCAAATAAATGAATAAAATCTTTAAAAAAAAGAATACATATTTGACTTCAATGTAAATTTAATTTGGGAAAAGGTGAGCATTTCTCCTCTTTTCATGTCAAAACATTCTGCTACAGAATTTCAAATATTGAACAATAATTTTCATGATGGACAAAATGCCATTGGGACTTTCTCTATAAATTAGCATTAGAGAACATAGATATAACTTCATGCAGAATTATCTGGAGTTTGCTTTGCTTTTGTAATTACAATTGAGATCTTTACTTTTTGTTTGTTTGCTTATTTATTTTTCTCTGGAATTGCTCCCTGACCATAAGCTGCCTTTTCAAGTAGGTTGGACAAATTCAGATTCTGAGGCAGGTGTTGCTGGTGTTGCTGAAGTTCATCCTGGTTCTTTCAGTTTAAAGAAATACCTATAATGTTAAAATCCCTGTACAGTGCTTGGTTACCGTGTAGTTACTGAATTCTGTGTAGTCAGAGGACAAGGTCGATGTTACCTGGTAAATTATATATTCCCTGCGGTGATCTTCATGCTTCAAGTACCCATTTTACGTGTTTTTATTTTTGTTATCAGGAAAGATTGCACCCTTGAACTTACAAAGGAGCTGCCTTGTACCATAGATCAGACATTGCTGAGTTCTAGTATGGTATCTTCTGGTGGGGAGGCCTGGCCCCTTTAGGCACAAATTGTTCAGAATCTTTAATTGCTCCTTTGGTTTTTAACTTAGAATCATTTCATTTTAGCTGGTATCTTTCAGTCTCAGGAAATTAAAAGCTGAAAAGCTGTTTTGAATTCATTGCCTGCCTCCTCATTTTTAATGTGCTCTCTTGATTCACACGCATGTTTTTTCATAAGTCTACAGTGCAGTGATTTTTAGTAAAGGTATGTAATTGTGCAACTATCACAGTACGGTCTTAGAACATTTTATCACCCTCCAGAGTTTCCTGTGCCCATCTGTGCTCAGTCCTCGCTTGCACTCCTGACCCTGGGTGACCACTGGTCTGTTTGCATCTGTATACAATTGTCTTTTGTAGACGTTTCTTAAAAATGCAATCACACAAATATGTCATCTTTTCTTATCTGGCATAACGTTTTTGAGGTTTATCCATATTGTATGCATGAGCAAGTGTTCCTTTTTAGTACAACGTTCTGTTGCACTAATGTACTGCAGTTCTGTTTTGTTTTTTAGCCCACTCACCAGTGGATGGATACTGGATTGTTTTCAGATTTGGACTGGTAGGAATACTGTTGCAGTGAACATGTACATGGAAGTGTTTCTGTTGGATATATTTCCATTTCTCCTGCACAGATTCCTAACAGAGGGATTGCTGTGTCATGCTAAGTTTAACGTTTTAAAGGAATTGCCACACTGTCGGACAAAGAGGTTTTGCCATTTCGCATCTGACCAACATAGGTGGGTTCAAGTTTCTTCACGTTCTCACCAACACAGGGTATTGGTACTCTTCTTGACCATGACCATCCCGGTAAATGTGAAGTAGAATCTTGGGTTTTAATTTACCTTTGCCCCGTGACTAATAATGTGAAGCATCTCTTCCTGTGCATATTAGCCATTGATATAATTTCTTTGATTAAATGCCTAATCAAATGTTTTGCCCAAGTCTATGTTATTTGTCTTCCTATTGAATTGTATTTTTTTTAATCTATACATTCTGGATATTACGTTGACTTCAAAAGTAATTAGATATTGACTTCAAAAGTAACTGTCTTTTGAAGCACAAAGGTGTTGTGATGGTACTGTTATTTGCATTTGGTCTGATAGCTAACAAGTCTTAGTCTAACTCAAGGCCATAGAGATTTTCCCCTTTGTTTTCTTCTAGATAGTTTACAATTTTAACTCTTATATTTAGATTTGTGATTCATTTTGAGGCATGCTTTGTGTATACCATGAGGGCCCAAGTTTTTGTTTTTATTTTTTGTTTAATTTTTTTGCACATAGATATCTAGTTGTCCCAGCAGTTTTTGAGAAAAATGTTTTCACCATTGAAATGGCTTTGCAACCTTGTCAAAAATCAATTGTGACCATACATTTTTTTCTAGCCTTTCTGTTCCTCTCCATTTTTTAAAAACATAACTAACTGTATGGTAATAACACAGTGTTTTTTTGTGTGTTTTTTTTTAAAGGATTTTATTTACTTATTTGACAGACAAGAGATCACAAGTAGGCAGAGAGGCAGGCAGAGAGAGGGGGAAGCAGGCTCCCCACTGAGCAGAGAGCCTGATGGGGGGCTTGATCCCAGGACCCTGGACCATGACTTGAGCTGAAGGCAGAGGCTTTAACCCACTGAGCCACCCAGGCGCCCTGATAACACAGTGTTGTGATTACTGTATCCAAATAGATCTTGCAATTGGGTATTTTAAGTCTTTTGAGTTTGCTCTTTTTCAAAGTTGTGTTGGCTATTCTTGGTCCTTTGTATTTCCATGTAAATTTTAGGATACACATGTCAGTTTCTAAAACAGCTTCTAGGATTTTGATAGCAATTGCCCCAGATCTGTAGGTTTATTTAGAAAAAATAGCTGTCTTAAAATTATTGAGTCTTCCATTCCATGAAGATATCTCTCTCACTTAATTTAGATCTTCTTTAATTTTTGTCAGCAAAGGTTTTTTGTTGTTTTTTTTTTTAAAGATTTATTCTAGAGAGAATGTGTGCAAGTCAGTGGTGGGAGGGACGGAGGGAGAGGGACAGAGAGAATGCTCAGGAAGTCTCCCTGCTGAGGGAGGAACCCATTGTGGGGCTCAATCCCAGAACACTGAGATCATGACCTGGGCCGAGATCTGGAATCGGAGGCTTAACTAATCTGCGAGGGCCCCTGGTCAACACAGGTTTTCTAGTTGGCAGTGTACAAGTCTTGCACTTTTTTCTTTCTTTCTTGATGTAACACAGAGAATGTTATAAAATTGTATTTTTGTTAATATATAGAAATAGAAATTATTTTTGTGTATTGATCTTGAGTCCTGTGGCCTTTGTAAACTCATATTCGAGTAGTTTAATATTATAGAATAGAAGAAATGCTATTTTTTGGATGGTAGATTCTTTAGGACTTTTTACAGAGGAGGCTGTGTAGTCTGAGAGTTAAGATAGTTGTCCTTCTAACTTTTAAATTTATCTTTGTCTTCCTCCTTCCCGGTGTCCCTTCCTACCCCCTCCCTCTTCGCCTCTCCTTCCTATTTCACTGGCTAGAAGCTTCAGTCCGATGTTGAATAGAAGTGGTGATAGTGGATATCCTTGCCTTTTTCTGAACTTAGAAAAGCATTCAGTCTTTTATTTATTTATTTGACAGAGAGAAACACACAGAGAGAGGGAACATAAGCAGGGGGAGTGGGAGAGGGAGAAGCAGGCTTCCCGCTGAGCAGGGAGCCCAATGTGAGGTTCCATCCCAGGACCCTGGGACCATGACCTGAGCCCAAGGCAGACACTTAATGACTGAGCCCTCCAGGCGCCCCATTCAGTCTTTACCATAGATGTGGTGTTAGCTGTAGATTATATATGTTCTTTTTTTTTTTTTAAAGATTTTATTTATTTATTTGACACACAGAGAGAGATCACAAGTAGGCAGAGAGGCAGGCAAAAAGAGAGGGGGAAGCAGGCTCCCTGCTGAGCAGAGAACCCGATGTGGGGCTCGATCCCAGGACCCTGAGATCATGACCTGAGCTGAAGGCAGAGGCTTAACCCACTGAGCCACCCAGGCGCCCGGTTATATATGTTCATAATCAGGTTGAGCAAATTTCTTTCTGTTCCTAGTTTGTTGAGACTTTTGATCATGAGTAGGTTTTAGATTGTGTCTAGTCTATTTTCTCTATCGAAATGGTCTTATGGCTTTGCCCTTAATTCTTTTATTTTGTTTATTTTTTAAAAATATTTTATTTATTTATTTGACAGAGAGAGAGAGAGATAACAAGTAGGCAGAGAGGCAGGCAGAGAGAGAGGGAGAAGCAGGCTTCCCGCTGATCAGAGAGCCCGATACGGGGCTCGATCCCAGGACCCCAGGATCGTGACCTGAGCTGAAGGCAGAGGCTTAACCCACTGAGCCACCCAGGCACCCCAAGCCATTAATTCTTTTAATAGGACATATGATATTAACAATTTCCAGATGTTGAACTAAAAATTAAATCTTGGGATAAACCCCCCTCGGTCATGTTTACATGTTATAAACCTTTTTATATGTTGCTGAATTGGGATTGCTAATATTTTGTTAAGGATTTTTGCATCTTTGGTCATGAGAGCTATTGCTATATAGACTTTTTCATTTCTTTTAAAATTATTTTCTGTGCCCATATGGGAACGCTGCTGCTGCACTTGAACCATAAGGCCAATAGTGTCTTTGGATTTCCCTTTTTTCTCTGAGCAGCAACTGAGTTAGGGGGCCGGTGGAGGACTCCAAGATCATCAGACAAACATTACCAGCGTGTCAGTGTTGTTACAGCCACACCACAGGATACGTCCCCTAAGAGAACACACAACAGTTGTCGCAGTAAACCTGACCCTGTATTCATCAAAGGAGTACCCCAGAGCCTGCTGATCTTGCTGTCGCTTGTGTGGTAAGAAGATAGCTTGGGTGGTCCGGATAACAGCTGTCTTCCTGAAGATAGCGGAGGCCCGGCAACACAATACACTGGATTGTCTTTCCTCCTTTAGACACATTACGTCTCTACTCCTCAAGGATTCTGAGATTTGTTGTTACTGAGTGTTGAGTTCCACAACACCAATCACAACCTATTTCTTTTTTTTTTTTTTTTAAGATTTTATTTATTTATTTGACAGACAGAGATCACAAGTAGGCAGAGAGGCAGGCAGAGAGAGGAAGGGAAGTAGGCTCCCCTCTGAGCAGAGAGCCTGATGCGGGGCTCCATCCCAGGACCCTGGGATCATGACCTGAGCCGAAGGCAGAGGTTTTAACCCACTGAGCCACCCAGGCACCCCACAACCTATTTCTTGATTGCGATAGCAACTTGTAAGTCGTTCTTTAAGCTGTGTTGTCTTTCTTTTTTTCAAGTGGATTTTATGACAGTATATAATTATTTTGATTCTGATTGGAAGAGTTAGCTTTACACGTGTCTTGGTTGGGCATCTTCCTTGAGCAAGCACAGAATGGGTATTGAGAGGCAGTATTGTGCGTGATTAATATTGGAGGCTCCAGGACAGAACTTCCCAAGTTCAAACACTGTCTCTGTCATTTACTAGCTGGATGACCTTGAGCAATTTAACTTTTAAAAAAACTTGTGTATCCTGGGACGCCTGGGTGGCTCAGTTGGTTAAGTGGCTGCCTTGGGCTCAGGTCATGACCCCAGCGTCTTGGGATCAAGTCCCATATTGGGTTCCTTGCTCGGCAGGGAGCCTGCTTCTCCCTCTGCCTCTGCCTGCCACTCTGTCTGCCTGTGCTCGCTCGCTCTCTCTTCCTCTCTCTCTGGCAAATATATAAATAAAATCTTAAAAAAAAACACCAAAAACCAAAAACCTTGTGTATCTTGCCAGCCTCATGGCCCTGGCTGGTGGGCCTTTCTTGTCCCCTCTTATTTTTTTTGCAACAACTATCACATTCTTCCGATGTTTACAAATAACTTTACCACTTGTTTCCATTTTACCAACAAACTTACTTAACGTTTCCTTGATGGTTTTCTGTATCTTTAAATCTTGGTTTTGATGTAGTATACATTGGCTAATTGAATTAAGAAAAATTGTGGTTTTGATTAAGCCCTACTCTCGTCCTTAAATTTGACTGTTATTCATTCTTAATGTGGTTTAATAGTTAAAATGTGTGTGTGTGTGTGTGTGTGTGTGTATGTGTTTATGCAAATCGCTCAAACGTACTGGGATACTGGAAGATATTAAATGCCTTGTGTGAGAATATTCATAAGAAGGTTGTGGAAACTGCCTTCAAATATTTGAAGAGCTATCAAATAGAAGAAGGATACTATTTGTTCTGCTTTATTTCAGAAGGCAAAACCAGGATTGAATTGTAGGTGATAAGGGAGTAGATTTGGTTTAGGATTAAGGGGAACTTTTCTAACAATTATATATATATTTATATTTATTCATTCAACAGACAAAGATCACAAGTAGGCAAAGAGGCAGGCAGAGAGAGAGGGAGAAGCAGGCTCCCCGCCAAGCAGAGAGCCTGATGCGGGGCTCGATCCCAGGACTCTGGGATCATGACCTGAGCCGAAAGCAGAGGCTTTAACCCACTGAGCCACTCAGGCGCCCCACAATTAGATATATTTAAAGCAGAGTGAGGGGCACCTGGGTGGCTCAGTGAGTTAAGCCTCTGCCTTCAGCTCAGGTCATGGTCTCAGGGTCCTGGGATCGAGCCATGCATCGGGCTCTCTGCTCTGCAGGGGGCCTGCTTCCCTTCCTCTCTCTCTGCCTGCCTCTCTGCCTACTTGTGATCTCTCTCTGTGAAATAAATAAATAAAAATCTTTAAAAAAATAAATAAATAAAGCAGAGTGAGTTGCCTTGTGAGATAGTCAGCTCTGCAGTGCCTGGGAGTTCCGAAATATCTTAAATGACAACCTCTTAGAGATATTTTATTGCAGATTCAGAGAAGGCACCCCAAGATCTTCATAGGTAAATAATACCATATTATTTTTATAGTGCTGTTTTAGGAAGTGAGAGTAGTACCTATCTTTTTCTTTTTGTCTATCAGTCACATCAGCTGACATTTACTGTGCTTACCACTCGACATGTGGCACTGTGCTCAGTTTTATATTTTTAATTTTTTTTTTGTCTGAGTATAGTCGACACACAATATTACATTAGTTTCGGGTGTACAGAGTGGTGATACGACAAGCTTGAACGTGACCCTAGCTCACCAAAAGGGCAGCTACCATTACACTGGGCACTGCATCCCCCCTTCTGTCCACTCGATTTTGCCTCCTCCCCTCCCTTCTGGCAACCTACAGTCTGTTCTCAGGGTTTACATGTCTGTTTTTGCTTTATGTTTGTTGATGCGTTTGTTTTTGCTTCTTGAGATCCCACATATGAGAGAAATCATACCGTAGTTGTCTTTCTTGTCTGACTGACTTCACTTACGGGCTTTTTATGCTGTTATGAGGATCAACTTGGATACCATTTTCTTTTCACTGTGGATATGATTTCACCTGGAAAACTCATGACTTGTGAGATAGACAGTTTTGCAAAAGCTGTAATTCTACTGATCAGTCCTTGTTCTCTTAAAATGTAGTACATGGTGCCCTGGGAAATTCAACTCACTAACGTATCTTTGAGATGCCCCTTTCTTTGGCAGTCAGTTTCCACTCCTCAAAATGCAATGAAAATCTGATTTCCATGACCTGTTATGGATAGTAAAACATAGTAAAAGTGGCCTTTTTCAACTTACAGGTGTACTTTGTAAGAAAGTTATTTATTTATGCTTTTTAGTATCTGTGAAGTTGAGCCTTAGGCAATCTTGAAATAAGTCATTAGGAGACTTTCATAAGTTTTATTGAGGCTTATTTGTTAGAAAATAACAATTTTCAATTTCTAGTTTGTTGGTGGTTAAAGACTGATTTTTATTAGGTTGGTCTGTTTCTGTGGTACTTTTGAAAAATAAGATGGAGAACCTTTTGCTGTGTTTCACAGTGTTTCCTTGTTTTGTGAGAGAGGGAGTTGGAGTTCACCACATTGTGTTTTTCTGGAAAGAATCACAGTATTTGTGTTTGAATCACATGGTTGTCTTGGTTTGTTTTTACTTTTCCTCTAAGATGGTGTGTGTATTTTTCATGGAGGTTCAAAATCTGATCTTAGCTCCAGAGACAAGCAGATAAAAGAAAATTAATCCTTCAACTCTCTCCCTTGAAGGAGAGGTCAAGAACTGTGTCTTGTGAGGTGTGTGGTGTTAATGATGGTGAATATCGGGAATGCTTATGACAACACCTACAGCTCCTTAAAATGATTGAGATCTCAAGTTTTGTGTCTCAAAATAAGTGAGTGAGTGAAAGGAATAATGCTCTGTTGATCATTGAATGCCAGCTTCAGAAATACTACCACTTATTAATTATGTCCTAGAATCTATCTCCAAGTACATACACAGAGAATTACACTAGGATCTGTGGTACCTCGCATTTCCCTATTTTTCTAATCTAGAGATTACTAGAAATGCAACACATGTACCTATAATACTAGAATTTGAGTAAACGAGTGTTAGAAAATTTTATAAGCATTTTACATTGAAAGGATTGTTTGCTACTCAGATACATTTCCTAGGTAGGTTATACATTATTCTAATCTTACGATCTTTCCGAGACTAGTTATGACAACTGTTTTCAGTGATTTAATTACCACTCAAGTCTGCTCTGTAGTTTTTTTCCATACTATGAGTTTATTATTCTGTGAAATAATTTACATGTTATTTTATACATAATATTTACATTTTATACAAACTCAAAAGGAAATAAAGTTTTGTGAAGTTAGAGCCCTTATTTGTAACCCCTCCATTTACAGATAGAAATTATAGCTAATAAATTATTTAAGGGTTCTGTTTTTGGTTTCTCTCTAATCCTTTTGAAATATGTGACAACATATTTCTTAGATTTTACATGTCTGTCAGTTTTTCCACTCATAAGTAGATGATTTTTAAAAATTTTATTGTGGTAAGAACATTTAACATAAGATGTACTCTTTAACAGATTTTTAAGTGTATGGTACAGTTTTTAAAAATTAACATAATATTTGCCTCAGGGGTACAAGTCTGTGAGTCATCAGTCTTACACAATTCACAGCATAGTGAATGATACAATATTCTTAACCACAGGGCAATGTACAGCAGACCTTGAGAACTTAGTCCTCTTGCATTACTGAAGCTTTATTCCCATGGCTCTGGCTTTTTAAACTCGAACCCATATTACTGAATTACAGAAGAGATCGAATAATTTTGTCTGTATGAGAAAAAGGATCCCAGTGTTCTATTCCTGATAAGGATCACTGGGCACTATAAAAATATGTTTGATTTTCTTAACATTATCCTGGAGACTTTACATCTCGTTTGGTCTCTTGAGCTTTCTCCAGACATTTCTTTGAAGAGAACCGCTGTCCTGCAGTGTGACCTCATGAATGCCGCTGATATTCAATTTATATGGCTGCTTCTCACCACTATCCTATAACAATTTAAAGTAATTTAATTTTAAAAATGTGTTTTGAGAGTCTTCTTAACATCTAAATATAGAGTATATGTACATCTGCTTTGTTTCCCTTACCCACTAATTTAATAATTCCAAGGGGAAGAAATTATTAAGTGGGTCTGGTATGAAATGTTCTTTCTAATTTGGACAAAGATATGGTGTCATGTTTCCTGGAGCAAAGAATTTCTCATAAATGTTGAAATGCTTTTGCTATGTGTACAAAAATTGGCTTAAGTACTTTATTATTTTCCTTTTTTTATCCTAATAGTTTTTGAGTTAGAATACCTTAATTACATTTACTTTTACCTATTATAGTATCAAAGGTATGAGGATTTTGTGGGTCAACTTTTTATTATATTCACTTCACTCCCTATCTTAACAGTAATTGCCATCAACAAAATTTATGGTTTATTTTAAAATTTTAAAATTTATCTTATTTGAGATATTCCATTCCTCAATTTGATCTGTCTCCTTTTCTGTTGTTTGTATCCAATGTTTGGGTTGGTTTTCTTGGTTTGGCACAGCGGGGTTGACTATGACACCACTTTTACATATTGTATATTTGAGTTAATTTTTCAAAAGCACACTTTATGATTGAGAAGAAGCCTTACAGTGTTCGTAGCATAGATGCCAGAAAGTCAGTTATTAGACTAAACATTGATTTATTTATGAACTACCTGTGTTATAGTGTAGAAGGTATTTTTCGTGTAAAATGTCAAAAATCATTTCATTCACCTTGTCAAAAATTAGGGTAGAAATTTGTCTATTCTATTTATTTTTCCCACTAGAATTAATCAAAACATTAAAAAAATCTATTTTTATTTAACTTAAAGTGAGGCCTACAACTCCTAATACCATTTACCCTTCTAGAAGTAAGGATAATTTACAGTAGGTCTCATACCACTTGAAATAGAGTTGGCTCACAGTAGAAGAAATAAGAATGATCTCTTAAATTCTATCACTAATCGTGCAGGCATAAAACAGGTTTTGTGTGGCAGTTACTGTGGAGGATTTTTTTTTAAAGATTTTTATTTATTTATTTGACAGACAGAGACCACAAGTAGGCAGAGAGGCAGGCAGAGAGGAGGAAGTAGGCTCCCTGCTGAGCAGAGAGCCCGATGCGGGGCTCAATCCCAGGACCCTGGGATCATGACCTGAGCCGAAGGTAGAGGCTTAACCCACTGAGCCACCCAGGCGCCCCCTGTGAAGGATTTTTAAAAAAAATTATTTATTGAGAGAGCGAGAGAGAGCACAAGCTGGGTGAGGGGTGCAGGGAGAGAGAGAAGTAGACTTCCGACTGAGCAGGGAGCCTGATGCGGGGCTCGATCCCAGGACCCTGAGATCATGACCGCAGCTGACAGCAGACGCTTAACCGACTGAGCCCCCCAGTTGCCCTGGTTATTGTGAAGGATTAATGAGGTTAATTGAAGTTTAAAACTAATATGAATTTCTTTAGAATTAGTGACCTCCAGTTTCTCATCCCAAATCTTACTATATTAAAAAACAAACAGAACTTGATCTTTGGGACTAATAAACCTTTTGAAAACTTTCTCAGGATTTTAATGTACTTTGGGGAAAACAGCTTGTAATAGCCTGATGGATACATCATAGTTTTTTGCTACCCTTTCGAGGCTGATGTGACATATCACATGCTCATGACCATGCCCTCTTCTCAACATTTTCTGTGTATGATCCCATTTAGTTCCCGTAACAACTCTGTGAAGTAGATACTATTGCGAAGGACCACTTCATGGACAGGAAAAGTGAAGTACAGGGATGCTGAGAAGCTTGCCAAGGCTCCAGAGCTAGTCCTGGGCAAAGCCAGTATTCGAACCCAAACAGTCAGGCTCAGCGCTCCTCCCACAGTGTGCGGCTCCAAATGGACGTCATCGGTATAGTCTGCGGAAGGCTTATCGAAACAGCAGGCATTTTTTGAGCATTTATTGCAAAAGGGACTGTTTCAGACACTTATAAAGTTCATATTCTCATACATCAACTTGGGAAATAAATATTTGTGACGATAATAATTAATACAAAAGATACAAAGAAGTTATTGACTAACGTAATGTCAGCGTGAGCTTATCATATTTTTTTTGAGAGATGCAAGCTTTTTAAATATCACATTTAAGTGATTCTTTTGATTGTCCTGTGAGCATGACTATAAATGATAACAAAGTAACCATATTGTCACCGTCATCATCATCATTATTGTTGTTTCGTGGTATGAGCAAACTGTGTGTGCTAATTCAATTTTCTTATCTGTTATAAAATCACTAGGAAATTCTAATACTATCTTGATGGCTTTATAGGATATCCTTGACATCTTAGGTCTACCATCCTCCTCTCTGTTTTATTCAGTAGAATTTTGATACATTGTTACTACCCCCATTTCATATTTTATTATTTGCTAAAATCAAAATTTAAAGAAGTCATTTCCCATGCATCTTTTTGTTGTATTTTTTTTTAAAGTTCCCCTAAGACTGGATTTTTCTGCCCATGATTCATGTTTTTTGACAATAGCGTGTTTAGGGCAATATGAGTTTGGGCTTTCCAGAGAAGTGCTGGCATGTGAGTTCATTCGAGCCAATCACATGTGTATGACTGGGCATCACGCTTTGTCTTCCCTTCACGTTAGAGTCACATCTGCCAGCATCTGTCCATCATGCCACCCCCGACAGTGAGCCCTTGTCTGGCATACAGCAGGCACTCAGGAAATGTCTGCCAAGGAAGGGAGTGAACAATTTTGGAATTCCTTCTGTTTTGTTAAGGCCAAAGTGTGAGGATACATGTCATGGCATTTCGTAAAGTGCTGTTGAATTAGGAAGTATTATTAGATAAAATTAATTCACTCTTTTTAATCAGTGGTCCTATTTAAACTTTCACTGTTAATGGAAAATAATTAGACTACTTAAAAAATATTTCTGTAATTTTCTTGTCATCACTATCTGCCCGGCATAAGATGAAAAGGCCAAGAAAGGATCACAAGTAAAATCCTAGTAAAGGAATTTTCTGGTAATGGGCCCCCATTTATAGATTATTAGTCCAATTTCAGTCATTCCTAAAAACATGAGTAATTCAGTCTCACTACTACGTACTTCTTCATCGTCTGTCATGTTTCCACAATGGATATTCCAAATTTTGACCTTCTGTCCCTTGTCGTGTTTATCTCCCTCCTGCCCTTACCATGATGCCTGTACCTGTCTGCTCATGATGCAGGACAAGAGCAATCAGTCAACACTTACTTCATTTCCAGCCTGTGGGAATACACATCTGATGTGACACAGTTCCAGCCCTAAGGACTCTCTTATCGCTCGTTACCCATATTGCATATATTTTTTATTGTTATTGTTGGTTCCTGTGTGTTTCCCTCATTAACTTGTGAGTGTAAGAACATAGACTCTATCTTACCCACCTGTATTTCTTCAGTACCCCCCATCACCGTTGGAATGAATAAACTCACGGAGGCTTCATCCTTTATCGGGAGGGCACATGTAAACCATTTCCTGCATAAAGCTCAGCGCAAATTCTTCTTTCTCCTTCATGTCTGAAAGAGGGTAGGTATTTGTTACCACTGTTTTATTGTGGAAGAAACAGAGGGGTCCATGATTGAAATGATTTACCCCATGTTGTGCTGTTTCCAGAATCATTTCCACGAGGAAAGCAGCCTAAGCAAAGGCTAATTGTTCAGAACTGTTATAGGACGACTACTTTTTTTGGAGTTGAATTGATGTGCTCCTGATGACCAGATTCTAACTGGAAAAAGAAATGAGCTTCTTCAGTTCAGTAACTTTACTAATTCTTGAGAAGCTGCCTTAAATGAGTCACCAGCTTGTGCTCAATGTGAAGGACATGTGATGAAGAAGCCATCTGCCGCTAGCGAGTTTCCGTCCCAGAGAAGGGCAGGACCAATTTGTGGTGGCAAATACCTAGCCCATTGTGGTAGTCCTTAAGTGGAAGGGGGTGTTTGTTCTGGCTTTTCTCCTTAGTTACTGTTCATCAGGTGCTACCACAAGCAAGGCCTTGACCTGGACACATGGTCTCATTGGGACATTTGTCTCAACAGCCCTCTAAGGTCAAACCACTATTCCCGTTTCACAGTTAAGAAAATAGGTTATATAAATATTATTTTGTGAGATTATCAAAGACTGAGTAATAGGTTCTTTTTTTTTTTAAGATTATATTTATTTATTTGGCAGAGATCACAAGTAGGCAGAGAGGCAGGCAGAGAGAGAGGAGGAAGCAGGCTCCCCGCTGAGCAGAGAGCCCGATGTGGGGCTTGATCCCACGACCCTGAGATCATGACCTGAGCCGAAGGTGGAGGCTTAACCCACTGAGCCACCCAGGTGCCCCTTGGTAATAAGTTCTTAATAGTGGAATTGGAGAAGGAAGTTGGGAATACAAGGAAGACATTATAATACTGGTCAAGGAAGAACCCTGAGAGATTAATTGAAAGCATATTCTTGGGGCACCTGGGGGGCTCAGTCAGGTAAGCATCCAACTCTTGGCTTTTTCTCAGGTCATGATCTCAGAGTCTTGAGATAGAGCCCTGCATTGGGTTCCATGCTCAGCCAGGAGTCTGCTTAAAGATTCTCTCCCTCTGCCCCTTCCTGCACTGGTTCTCTCTCTCTCTCTCTCTCTCTCTCTTTCTCTCTCTCAAATAAATATATAAATCTACAAAAAAAAAAGAAAGAAAGCAAGCATTTTCTTAATATGTGACAGTATTACACCAGAATTACTCTAGTCTTTTAATCATCTTTGAAGCCATGTTTGGATCCCAGTTTGTCTTGAGGATCGCATTTCTGGCTCGCATCCCTGGGAACTTGAGGAAAGGCCATCTTAGAATGTTCCAGTTGGCTGGAAGTGTGGAAACATCTGAGGGACTTTTCTGGTCAGGTCCAGAAGGAACAGAAATCATACTCCAAGTTCTGGTCTTGGAGCATTTCAGGATATGGGAAATTGAGTTCAGCGAACATGGAAATAATGATGAGAAATCCATAAACAAGATTTAAAAATAGGTGACTTCCAAGCCCTGTCCCTGGCTTTTTCCCATGGTGTCCCACAATCACATCACATGGCACATGGACCGTGTGAGACAGGATAGATGGCAGTTGGCCTTAGAATGTTGATACCTTTTCCTGGCTTTAGGATGTATTACATAAATGGATAATAAAAGATGAAAAGAAAAATAAAAACTAGACTCATCATAGGACTCAATGTAGTGCGAATTTCGGAGAAAGTAGAAGATTCACTGCTTTTTATTAGTAGAATGTCCATGCTTTCAGTAGTTAATGAAGCACTGAAATGTCATTATTTGAGCATAATTGCAATAAGGACAGTCTGAAGAAGGGAACTTATGAAATAGAGGTGTTTTTAATTTTCTGACCCCCAACTTCATCCAGCATTGTGAAAGAAACCAACAGGTTAATGTTCTGCTACTCACTTGAGCTGTTAACAAAGTGTCAGTGAGAAGCAGCTTGTAGGACTTGCTCTCGCGGCTATGAAATTGTCCTGTGTCATTATATTCCACGAATGGCGAACCATTGGAAGTGGTGAAGCCATTAAACATGGTTGAGTCTCTTTTAATAGATTAAAATTGCCTGGAAACAGCAATCTTGCTTACACTTTTAATGAGATTTAATAAATTTACACTTCACCCACACTGATACAGTATACATTTTGAATTGATGGAATGTGATTTAATGACTTTTTCATTTATTTCCAGTGATAGAAGTATAGCATTTAATCTGCATTTTTTTGGCATGCTAATTAATTCAGTTCTGCTCTAATCCTGGTTGTATCTGTCTGTCTTCAGTGTGTCGTCTTATGCTGGGTAAATATAGACAGCCTGACCTATTAAGTTACTTTTTGAAAGATCATGAAACTGCTGTAACTCTAAATCATTTTGGTGGGGGGTGGGGGGACTAAGAATTGTAGATTTCTTAAGATCTTGCTCATGTGATAGGGTTTTAAGAGCTTGTATTATCCAGCCTGCTTCATCAAGGACGGGCTCTCATTTTATCCTGAAGTGAGTGCCATAGTCTAGATGTAGTCTGGGTTGGAAGGGTTGGGAACGCTTGACATGGAAATCAGGGTTCCTCCATTAATGAACCTAGTGCTTCCTCCCTCCCCCTGCTCCCCGGAAACATATGCTTTGGGCTCCTGTTGGAGTGGTAGTCGGTTTCCATGCCTAGACGTAAACTGTTTTAAAATCAAATCATCTGTTCACTTTGAACTTTGTCATTGTGTGAATTATCACTGTGAAATCTCATCGTCTTAGTTTTAGCTTATTGTCTAGTTATTGGAATATTTTTGAACATGATTCTATCATTACTATATTAGAAATTCCTTCTGGAAGGCTGCATTTTGGCATATCTTCAAGAAGGGAAGAGAAACGGGGGAAAATGTAATAGGGAAATCCTATCAAAAACCTATCCAGTGATGGCATTGTGAAGGTTTGAAGAGTAATTGTGTAAATTGTGTATTACATGGTGTTTACTTCCCATTTCCAACATGATAAAAATCTCCATATTTATATGTGCTCTCAGAGGTAATTACTAGTAATAATGCATCATAATTACATGATACATCTGTTCCAAGCATATACAACATCCTTGCTAAATATTTTTCTTTTCTACCAGCTAACCTATATTCCCTACTTTATTTATAAATATTTTTAAGTGAATTTAGTAAAGGCGTTTCTGTGATTGTTGCCATGATTGACAGCTGAAAGCTCTTTTCCGTAATTACATTAGTGATGGCTTTCACCGTGCTTTTAATTCTCTTCACAAAATGCCATAAATTGCCAGTAGTAAGCAATAAATCAACCTCGTTTCTCTATAGTCTCTGGTTATGTACCCTTTGATCCTTCTTACTTTTTTTAATCTCCTGTAATTTAGTCCCTAGGGCTTTAACGTCTGCTTCAGGAAAAGATGTAAATAGACTATTGGATTATGCCCTGCCTCACCGGACCACATGGTGAGGAACCGCTAGCTGTCGTCCTGTGTTTGGGCCATGCCTCCCACCCCATGGAGCTTTTCCTGACTCGGGTAAATTTGAACAACCACTCTGTCCTTAAATCTGCTCAATGCCACCCACATTTCTCACAGAGTACCTCTGTAATACTCAGTGATACTCCCTAAGTATTCTCGTTACACAGCAGAGTAGAAACACCCTTGCATCTTTTTGTGCATCATTGGTCCGATGTTACTTCCCCGGGTGATGGGCCACGCCCTAGTCCTCTCTCCGTGCCAGGGCCGAGTCTAGTACCAGGTGTGCAGAAACACCCAGGATGTGACATGAGTGAAGGGCCCTTCCTCTGCTCTCAGATCTCTGTTCTAGGGCCCTGCTGACATGGACTTACCGTGTTCTACATGTTTCTCACTTTTCACCTCCTGTTAATTCAGTTTACCTCATTTTTTAATAGGAGAAATTTATTCTTGCTTTTTCTTGATAAATGTGAATCAGAAAGAATAGAATAATTCTTGGGTGGCTTTTTTGGGGGAGTCAAGAAAAAAGCTTTTTTTTTCTCAAAAGGTTTACATTTGCTTTAAAATGTCACTGGGTCAGTAAAGCTGGCTAAGAGGAATTTGTGGGCTTGTGCTGATGACGATTAGGTTACTCTTATGAGCTATTGCCTGAAAAAAATCAGTGCACGGCTAGCTAGGAGGGAGATTCCTACTTCTCTCTCTCTCTCATCTTTAGTATTTTAATATAAAGCACTTTTTCACCTTTAAAATAATGTCAGCCTCTTACACTTTAAAAAAATAAACATGTGCTCTAGTGTTAAGGAAGATTTTACAGTTTTCAGGAGGAAAGGAGGACTTCTCGGTGGGGGTGAACAGACGAGGGGGCCGGCCAGCTGGCAGACTGCATGGGCTGAGCAGCTGCGTGCCTTGCTTTCTAAGGCCCACGTTGGCCCACGTCGACTGGGCAGGCTCTTGACTGGGAGAAACAACCCCTAACACGCAGCAGATTTTCGCAAATAGATATAAAACTGGTATCGGCACAGTTCAGCCGCCCTGTGGTGAGCAGATGCGGCAACAGGCAATTTTCAGGGAGCCGTAAAGACTCAGCCTGAGGCCCTGTGGGGATGGTCCCCAGGAGAAGGTTATGAGTGACCAGTGGAAGTGTGTGTCATCTCTTCCTGCCCAGGACACTCACCAGCCATGCCTTTGAATCAACTTTCTAATGAGAAGCAGGTAAGGGACGGATGTGGGCTAAGTAGAGAGAAAGGGATGGAGGGAGTGAAGTCTGCTTAGAGGACTGTCACCCTCCAGGCCCTTCACCGATTCAACATGCACTAAATAAATCCTGTGGGTCCAGACATGGTGGCTAGACAGAATGTGACTAATTTCATTCTTACCACATGGCTATGAGGCTTGATTTTTTTTTTTCCTTTGTGACCGAGAACATTGGAGCTCAATGAACTAAAGCGATTTCTGCAGGGTTCTGAAGACCACAAACTGTGGAGTTGGGTCTTAGGGTCCCAGTGCTGAAGCCCTCCCTCACAGACTTGCACAAGGATTTACAAACGCTTATGTTTGTGGGGAATCTTTTCCTAAATTCGACACAAAAGAGGTACTAACAGCGTAAATGCTTTCTTTCTGAGAGCCGTGGAGGCAGAGTCCTGGCTTGGAGGACTACGAAGTGAATGTTCTTCGTAAGATCCGTCCATACCACCGGACTGCTGACAAGTTCTCGTTGTTCAAGGGAACTAAGTAGTAGTTACAGAAAAGAAAGACCCTAAATATATTGAGAGCTACTGTTTCTTGAGCCAACTGAAGGTAAATCCTTGACAAAGAGAAGGAAGAAGTGGGAGCAGAAGAATCTGGTGTAATTGGTAGTGCTAAGACCACAGTTGTGTTCCACACACGGTGGGCCATGACATCCGGGGCTGCTGTTGTAGGCAGGAAGGGGGTGCACCTCTCAAAGACGCCAATGAGTGTGTGTAATCACCCACTAAATGACCTAACCAAAAGGTTTTTTTTTTTTTTTTTTAAAGATTTTGTTTTTTTATTTGAGAGAAAGAGACAGAGAGCAAGTGTACAACTCAGGGCTCGATCCCAGGACTCTGGGATCATGACCTGAGTTGAAAGCAGACACTTAACCCACTGAGCCACCGAGGTGCCCCCAAGAAGTCTTTAACTGAAATTTAAAGTGGTAATTAATGTAAAGCTTAGACAAGTCTTGGAAAATCAGGTGTCAGAAGGCAGAGGAAGAAGGATGCCTTTGCGTAGTAACTGACAGGAGAAAGCAGGGAA
Source organism: Mellivora capensis (assembly GCA_004024625.1). Taxonomy (NCBI): domain Eukaryota; kingdom Metazoa; phylum Chordata; class Mammalia; order Carnivora; family Mustelidae; genus Mellivora; species Mellivora capensis. The sequence continues at coordinate 1,129 of PISX010003162.1, read as the reverse complement.
GAGGAGTCAAGAACAACTTTCACGGTTTCTGATAGATACACAGCGGTACACATTTGATGGGTCGTCGTAAATTGAAATAGGAAGCATGATACATCACAGTCCTGTGACTAGTGTTACCGATAGCAGGACTATTACTCCATCGAAAGGTAAATTTTGTTTTAGGAGCCAGAAATAAGAGACACAGATGGACAAAGAAGTAGATGTCTATGTAAACCTATTAGGCAAAACATGGAAGCCTTACAGATATAGTTAGAGAGAAATTGAAGTGGTGGTTTGATGGGAGGATATGCTAAACGGAAGATGGCCAGAAGATGCGACTGACACTTCCCCAGCAGAAATTGTTAGATTAACATCCAGCTCATTTCCGTGGATGCACCTCTGCTTTGCCAGTCTGTTGGCAGTGGCGGAAAGCACAGCGCATGGTGGAAGTCGTTTTACCTGCTTTGGTGAAAACTCACTCTTTTAGGACATGGGTATGAAAATACGGGAATGGGTAGATCGGTTCTTAGACCTGTTTCTTTCTAGCAAGGATGGTGGGTTATGGAAAGGAAAATGGTAAGAATCTTAGAAGAACCTGATCATATCATTCTTAAATTCGTAACAGAGAGGAAAACTGGGTAGAGCAGGAAAATACAAACCAGAAGTTCTGGAAAAGGTGAAAGTATAATTTCATGAAATAGGGTCTAAAATACAATTTAATGGAAGACTGTCTCTCTCTCCCTCTCCCTCTTTTGGTTTAGCCCACAGACACATATGACCCACTCTTAGTGTTTAGGAAGACTGGAGTTAATGGGAACACTAAACAGTGAATAAAAAGAAAAAATGATCAAAAATCATTTGAAAAGTCCATATATATACTTTTATAGTAACTGAAGCTCATTCATGAATTTTTTTCAGTATTCATTCGTAAATTGTAAAGCACCTATTATGTGTCAGGCATATAAGAATTAAGATGTTCATCTTTTAAAAGTATTTGTTAAATAATCAGTTATGAATTGCTTATAATCTATTCCTTTTAGCTTTCCCAAACTATTGCTAATTTGGGATTTAAGGAGTCAGTTTAATTTAAAAATACATATTAAAATTTAGTTTTAGCAGTTATTAACATACTGTCTTTAAACTGAAGAAT